>JABFFE010000460.1:0-31778 GCA_013623625.1 Fusarium setosum | reverse complement strand
TTGCTCCAAAGATCTTTCTGGATTGTCGAGGCACCGGCAGACCCAGAACACGAGCAGTCGGTCGTCCTGCTCAACTGTTTGTCTGACACGATGCAACACGCGCTCGCAGTATACTTCTACCGGAGAGTATACGACCTGGATTCCAGTATGCTGCAGAAACATGTGATTGGTGTGCGGGACTGTCTGCTGCGATTTGATGCCTCAGATGCTGGGATGGGATATGGCTCTTTGAGGCTGATCTGGCCTGCCTTTATAGCGGCATGTGAGGCTGACGACGCTGAAGTTCGGGGGTCGTTTTCTCAGTGGTTTGAAGACTCTGGGCGACGTAGTGGCCTGCGTATCTTCACGGAGACTAAGGAGCGTGTTGAGCGGGTCTGGGAGGAGAGAGGTTACGCCAGTAGCAAGGTTGTATTATAGTTCTACACCGGAATAAAGAAAGATTGGAGCGTTGAGATTATTTCCTTTTTTGGAAGTTTACTCCATATCTTCCCTGTCGGAAGCTGACGCATCGTGGCCTTTCTTGTTGTGGCTTCCTTCCGAGTGCATGGCGTTGGAAGAATGACACAGCTGCACACGTGCGATTCTTACCTTGGGGTAACTTTCCTGTTCCAGAAGAGGATATTGGGTATCGAAGGCGGGGTATAGCTGTCCATAGGCTCGTTTACGACGTATTTACGTCAGAAAGGCGGCTGGAGATCTAGAAATGTCGAAGCTGTTTTTATCACATATCAGTTACCTCACCATCATTGACTCAGTTCTCGCATCAGGCACGAAATCGCAGCAAACTTTCTTATTACAACATGGCAGGCTTTGAGGGTAAAGTGGTGAGTCTTGAAACTGAGGAGGCAATTACTGCTCCTTGTCATGTGTCCCATAATGACCAGAATCTCTAGATTGGCGTGACCGGCGCTGCTTCTGGTATGGGACTGGCTACGGCTCAGTTACTTGCATCCCGTGGTGCCATCATTTCTCTTGCCGACATCAACGAAGAAGCTGTAAAGGAAGCCCAGAGGTCGTTGTCTCATAGCGACAAGCACATGTACGACGTGGTCGACGTGAGCAAGAGCGCATCCGTCGATTCATGGATTGCAAAGACGGTCGAAAAGCTAGGCAGACTCGATGGTGCAGTCAACATGGCCGGAATCATTGTCCCTGCCGTCCCCATCACTGAGCACAGCGATGAGGCTTGGGATAGGACGTTTGCAGTCAACACGCGTGGTGCCTTCAACTGCATACGGGCTGAATTAAAGGCGATGTCTGCCGGTGCTAGCATCGTAAGTTCCCAAATCACTGCTGTCGTAGAAATACTTATCGAAGTTTTAGGTCACGGCTGCAAGCGTCTTTGGGCAGTTTGGGGCGGCAGAAAATGCTGCTTATTGTGCCAGCAAGGCAGCTGTGATTGGGCTTTCAAGGACAGCTGCCAAAGAGAACCAGTACATCAGAGTCAATTGTGTTTCACCAGGTTGGTCGCATAACTTCTTGGGTAGAATAGTAGCTAAATTCTCCTTCCCCAGGTTCGGTGAATACCCCCATGTCCCGGGGCGAGGACCCAGAGCATGTGAAGCGTGGCCTTCAAGTCACTGCGCAAAAGAGAAGAGCAGAGCCGATTGAGATTGCTCATGTCATTGCCTTTTTGCTCAGTGACGAAGCGTCATTTGTCACGGGAGCAGTGTACAATGCTGATGGAGGATGGGTGTGCTAGTGATCAAGTCGCCACGTGTATCAGCTATGTACTAGTTACTCTATTCACTAAATCTACCTAGTTTCGTGACCCGAAACGGCACTGACAAAATTTGAACGTATCATCTTTGTCCATACAATATAGTGTAGTTTGCACGAGATAGTGCTAAAGGATAAGTGGTGGGAAGCTCAAATACGACCTACGGATAATATTATCGTCTTATCGTCGCCTCTTTAGGGCCTTCACAAATAACTTTACTTTCTTCAATGTTCAGCTCTCATCTTGAGCCACGATTGCCTATCTATGGGCGGTTTGTTGCCAATTTACACGCCGCTGCGATTGCCTTCCGTCTTGGTTGGTTTGTGTGAGAGCTATGCCTCTTTCTTCCTTTCTATCGGCTTAGTAAACCCAAACTCGTGGGATCCGCAATGATATTTAATTGATGTCTTTTATTTGATCTGGAGATGGTGATATTTCGCTGTTGCAGTCTAAATACGGTTCGGGTCGGCACCTCTGGGCGGAAGGAACACATGCGGGAGCCACGTGCTCTCTCCAGAAGAGGAAATTTCCCGAAGCGGTAACTTCTTATTGGGACCTCTTATCTACCTTGCAAAGGGGATATTAGGATGAGTAGATATACAACGAAACAGGGTAGTATAAATCTTGCGTTTCAAGAGAGTATCTAAACTCGGGGGCGTGAATTCGCTGACATCTGGTGGTAGCTTATTGCCAAGCCAATGACCGCTTTAACGTTTGCTTCATCAACAAATTTACCATGCAAGTAGTCTTATGACATGGCGATCTCTTCGTATTCTGGCCGTTGCCAACTTTTGGTGTTGCGGTAAAGTCCGTGGCCAAGGAAATCTCATGACGTCACCAATTGCAGTGCAAATCAGACCATCCCACTTCACCTCAACTTGGAAAACTGGCATTTCACCAAGGCCACCCCTGACTTTCTGAAACATTAACCCGGTGGCAAAATACGTTTCAAGCTTGTTTGTCACTCTAGTCATCTCTGATGCCGCTTCAAAAATGCAATGTTCCGCATTGTGATGGTTAGTCCTGACTTACACACCACCCATCATTTCTCTTCGCTTTGGTTATGATGCGCCGACGCGTGGCTTTCTATTTCGTCAACTTGTTGGACCTTGCCACCTGTATTGACTTGTCTTCGAAACGTGGGCTTGCCTTCCGTGGAGACGACCACAAGTCGGATAACGAACTGTTACTTTCGAACAACTCAGAGATCGCGTGGTACTACACTTGGTCACAGTGGCCGTCTGAGCAGATCGGAAAATCTCTTCCCTTTGTTCCGTTGATCCATGGACTCGATGACGCCTCTGACTCTCATCTCGAATCACGGCTCAACGACCTCCCAGACTCTTCCACACATCTCCTCACCTTCAATGAACCTGACGGCGAAACAGACACTGGCGGCAGCTCAATATCTGCCAAAGAAGCTGCTCGGTCTTACATGTCGAATATTGCTCCTCTAAGAGAGTCAACAGATTCCCGGTCCCGAAATTGGTCCATAAGCCATCCCAGCGTTACTGGCTCGCCCCGAGGTCTGGAATGGCTCAAAGACTTCAATGAGTCTTGCTATGATATTGGCGACGATGGCTGCCCTACAGACTTTGTGGCAGTGCACTGGTATGGCGATGCCCCGGGCCTTGAGTCTTGGCTACAGACATTGCGTGAATTCTACAACGAGACATCCCCAGATGCTCGCTTTTGGATCACCGAGATGGCTCTCCCAAAGGGCAGTGAGGACGCGACCTTGTCTATGATGAATGAGAGTTTGGAGAAACTTGATAGCCTCGACTACGTGCAGGCATACGCCTGGTTCGGAGCATTCCGTGCTGATGAAGCAAATGCGTGGACCGGGGATAATGTAGCCTTGTTTGAAGATGACGGTGGCTTAACGAAGCTTGGTGCCGAATATTTGGGTGGCAAGGACAGGGGGTTTGAAGAGGGTATGTCGCGAGGTCATTTGCCAAGACCTTCTGTAAGCCTTTTCTTCGGTGCTCTTGTCTTATCAGTATCCTGGATGTGGTGATACGTTTGCGAGCGGCAGCAATTCCGGCACTTGCTGTTCTATTCCTGGATATACATATGAGTATAGGGGAGTTCATATCCTGGGCACTTGATGGATAATAGTAAATACGAGCCTGCTGTGGAGCTTAGAGCACCTAAGGATGCCAGGACATGTCTTCTCATGCTCAATTGCTAACATCGGGCGCTGCACGAACTTTGCATCCTAACACTGGAAGAAAAGATGGAAAGGTCAAAAAGTCTCTAATTATAAAACGGAGGAAGGAAAAAAAAACAGACAATCTATCAATCTAAGTAGTACGCGGCGAACTAACCGCTAGCATAAAGGCTTGCTTAAAATGACGTTTCCTCCAGATACGCCCTATCCTTAGCCGCCATACAAACGAGCCACCAAGTAACCAACTTTTATCCAATCCATCCCAACCTCTTGAACAAGAAGCTTGTCCCGCCTATGATGGCAGTCGAGCCTGTGAAAGTAATAACATTTGCATAGTCACCGCCCCACACCTTCGTCGCGTGTTTGGCCGCCGAGTTGAGGAGCGCCTCACTGAGCGGCCCGGAGATGAGATTTCCAATCCCTCGACCAGCAGTCATAACACCAATGATCATGATGGGATCAAACGTACGTCCGTTGGCCGGGGATTCACCTGTCGAGGAGGCAGTAATGACATCCCGGGTGATTGCCGGCCAGGGTGCTGGGTAAGATCCTGCGAAAAATCCGTAGACGAGGCAGAAGGCATATAAAGTGATCAGATTGTGAGCAAAGCCCCAGAGTAGGAAGGTCCCTAGGACAGCTCCCACGGTTGAGATCATAATACAAGTCGTGACATGGACTCGATCTGCCAGATACCCGAGAGTCGTCATTCCCAGTGCAGTCGAAACGTTGATGAGGATGACGGTGAGGGCTGCAAGGAATGGTTTCGCCCCGAGTGTGGAGCGGGCATATGTGGGTAAGTAGATGGTGGGCAAAAAGTAACCCAAGGATTCAATGATGCTCGTCGTTTGATACAGAAGAAACGTCCGGTCAAAGATGAATGCAAGGCTCTGGGGCTTGATGGGAGTCGCCGTGCGCGTCGGGAGTCTTGGTTTGATCAGATAAAACACCGGGAGGGCGAGCACGAACAAACAAATCGCCCAAACTCTCAGAGTAGTTCGGAAGCCGTATTTATCGAGCAGAGTCTGAAGCACTAGTGGAATAATGAAGCCACCAGTACCTGTGCCTGACCACATGATTCCAAAAGCGAGGCCCCTGCGCTGCACAAACCATTCCTCGAGCCAGATCATGCATGGACAGTAGGAAACAGACCCAGCGAGAGCATATAGTACACCTTGTGTTATGATTAGATGCGGCACCGTTTGGGAAAATGAGGACATCATCAAGGCAATAGACATGGTCAAAAGACCAACAGCCGGAGCCCAGCGAGACCCACGGGGGTAGCGACGCTGGAGGGCGACGACTATTGGAAAGTCAAAGTACATTATTCCCTAAGACAGTCAGTCGATGCAAGTTCATTGGAGGAACCCAACTCACCATAGCGCAGGTACCAATACTCGCTATTCCAGGCGATCCAGCAAAAGGCGCGTGGGTTCGGTAATAGTCTTGAAAGACACCGAATGCAAAGGGGAAGCCTAGAGTGGTCAGTTATCCTTGTTACTAACTCGGCTAGGCCAGGGCAGCAATAGTTACCCCAAACAAGCGCTTCTAGAAAGAATGAGGCAATCAGGTATAGCCACGCATCTTTTCCTTTGTCTGCGAGCGGAAGAGAAAACTCGTGGTGTCCCTCAGGTGACTCGTCCATGACATGAGGCAAAGGTTGGGCAGGGCCATCTTGCTGGCTCGGATTCGCTCGATGATCACAAAGTTCAAGAGAAGAAGAGTCCATTCTGGCTTCGAGTAACTGATCAAGTAATCACGTTTGTTTGATGAAACGAAAGACAATTGCCCAAGTTGAAGCCTCTACCAAAGCTCGGAACTTATAGTCGGAACGGTATCCGAGACCCCGCTTGATAAGTAGGATCGAGGCCCGACCAAAGCCCTGAAGCAAGCTTGTGACACTTCCCACTAAGAGTTCCAGACCGAAAATTTTATCTCCATCACCTGGACAGTTGATTTCTGATGGTTGTGTTGCCTCGTCCAAGTGGTTGGGTTGATTGACCGAGATTAGGTGTAGTATTCGGCTTTTGTCAGCATCCACGCCACTATGCACCGTTTGTAAAATGGTTTCCGGATCAAGAAAGGCTTCAGATTCCACTCGATCTGACAGGCACCATGTGTCCCTGATAAACTCGCAGAGTTCGCTGCGGATCTATTCTTAACCCCACTCTCGACCGGAAGCTTGCAGCATTCCATCAATGACTCATAAGGTTGTTAATGATATGGACGAATCGGCCAATAAAATCAACACAGCTTTAGTGTTTATGGAGCGGCTGAGAGGGGCGGGAATCCCGATCACTTGATACGGAGCGCCGCTACCGAGAAGAGTGGTCACGCGTTGTTTACTATGATTAAGACATTACAACAATGAAATAAATGACAAAGCTAAAGAGTGATTACTTGTCTAAAAGGTATTCTGCTAGACATGGGACCTAATATTACGAGAGCTGCTCATCCAGAGTTAGAGCCGGCAAATGAAACGGTCCCCACTTGTTACGCCGTGTCGGAACATTCTCACCGAATTTTAGCATGATTGATGCATGCTACGTTGTTTTGTGGATATGGCGTTGTTAAGCGATGTGCAACTTCACCATGTGATGCAGTCGCTGGTTATGAAGACTGCAGTAACCGGGGTGATGCGAAACCGGTGTTAGCGGGCCTCGACAGACGATCTCCAACTTAACAGACTTATATCCTACTGCGCAGGTTGCTGTTTAATCTGGGTATTGGATAAATCTAGCAAATCCATAGTCAAACGGGGTCCACTCCGGGTTCTTTCTAACCCCCCACTGGGCCACTGGCATCATGACTGCCACCCTTAGATGGATCAGAGGAAACACATCAACAAAGGAACACGGTTTTTAAGCCCCCACGTTTTGGTCCAGTTACCTCAGACGCAGTGTACACCGACTTATACTTCCAAAGCTCGTAAGGTAGGATAAGGGATGAGGCAAGTCGTCGTGGTGGGTAAGCCAAGTCAAGAGCCGAATGGACGGCTGCGAAATGGCGTAAAAGCGGCAGCTGGCCTTGTCGTATTAGTAATTATGACGGGATATAGAGGTGTGCCTTCATGTATGATACAATAGGCGCTATCTTGAAATACCACCCTGGTTTAAACCTTCTTGAAAGATTTGGCACCCATCGTTTCATACCTCCCATCACCCTTAGTTGATTGGCTTACTTATCTTCCATAGCACGTGGCCATAAATTCAGCTACGACCCAAACCAGCATGACAGGCGCCTAAGCGGAAACTCGCCCGGCTCCATTGTTGGGCATTGGTGCAGTGGTGGGCACATCTGTTATGATGCCGGCATTAGATGTAACGGGACTCCAACTGCTTCTGACGTGTAGTTGATCATTCCACTCTCGCCTTTCCGATGTCGGTGTATACGGAACAGTCGTGGAACACAGTCATGGCGATTGCTGTATGACAAAACGTGGGTCAAGTACAAACACCTGATATTCAGTTGCCTTGTATTCTTAAGACCTCAAGAATTCCAAAGGTAAAACGCAACTTCTCCACTTAAGTGATGATTGACATACACATCGGCTTCTCACTGTAGACTCCTTAAACCAGTGTTCTGAGATCATGCGTTTTGTGATGGTATAAACACGCCAGCACCCTGGAAGTGTTCCAAAGAGCTAGAGAAGCAAATAGAATAGAAGGCATGAGAGGGGCGGCAAAGATTATGAGGGAGGTATCGCTGTGTTCTTGTTGCGACAGCAAGCTGCCCTTGACAGTCGTCCAATTCAGATAGAGGGAAATATATATGATCAACACAAGATAACTCGGTAATTGAGATCGAAAGAATACAAATCAATAACTGTAGCGATGATATCGATGCCAAGATTGCAACCTAAAGTGCCAAGGATGTAGTCTAATTCTCAATCTGATCCTTCCCGTTCTACACAATTTGCCCTTCAAGTGTTCCCCTTACAATGGCATAATTGTTCTTGAGAAAACGTCCCATTGCTAAACCAGAACTCTGAAGGGGTTCAGGTGAGCATGGCCTGCTGCAGCGGCAGTGCTGGGTGTTGCGTGGACAATTTGCGCGGGAGTCTCGGAACCTCCGTGAGCTGTCTGCGATGAATTGCTTTTCCCTCCATTAAGTACTGCGTCAATGAAGTCGTAGCCAATGTCGAATTTGATACCCTCTGGGTTGGTAAAGTTTTCGGCAGCGTCTGTTCAGGTCAGCAGGAGACACAAGCCCACATTAAGCAAGGACGATACTCACACCAATCCTTGTTCGCTTCTGGATGTGGCCCAACGAGGCCAACCCAGCCCTTGCCATAGCTCGTCACGGAAGCTGCTACATCCCCGTTCTTTGAGTATTTGGCCAAGATCCTTCCGCTGTGGTCCCTCTTCAACTGATCCTCATCCAAACCAATGACGACCACGCCGTCCTGGAAATACAACCACCGGTTCTTCTCCGTTTTACCGGAAACAAAGGTCCAATCGACCTGGATAACTGTGTCCTTCTCGGAAGTGACCTGGGCGTGGGGCTGGGTCCTCTCAGAGTCGGTATTAGCACCCTCTGGGAGGAGGTTGAAGCCAGGTCCGGAACCGGCAAGGTACGCGCCGAGGCAAAAGCCCATATAATGACCTCCAGACGATATGAAATTCTGTAGAGGCCCCTGGAAGTGTTTCATTCGCCTATAAGCATCGTTGAGGTCTGCAAAACTGCGTATGAGCGATCGTCACCCGGGATGAGGTGGTAAGAGTGAGAGTCCGGGACTTACCAGGCCCTCCACCCATGGCAAATACCTGCACACCCGCAAGGCTTTGTTCATCGACATCTACATCTTCATCGGGCCCGGCGTATGTGACGTGAAACTTCCAGGGCGAGGATTGAAGTAACTCGGCAACAGCCTCAGGGCAGCCGTCACAGGCTGCCGGGCCACGGTACACGAGGGCTTTTGGTGGCGACGCCGTGGTTGTTGCTACTACACTCGCAAGAGTAGAGAGAGTGGCTATCAATGTGGTTCGCATTGTGGGTGGTGCTCAAGTAAGAAGGATAGAAGGTGATGTGTGAAGCAACTTGATGTAGGCTGTATTGGGGGAATCTAGAGGTATTTAAGGTATCTGGGACGGAGTTCTATTTGGGGGCTAGCCATAGCCTCAACTTGAGGGCTTGTCGATCCGTCACATTTGTGAGGCAGCCATCTCAATAGCTGGAGAACGATGTTGAGGCCGTAGGCCTATGATTGGGCCAACCGTACATGTGGCCAGTGCTTGGCTTGTCGCTGAAAAACAAGCCTTTTGAGCCGCAATCGCCAGGGTTGTATTGAAGGAAGGGTGCCTTGCGCGGCAACGTCCGTCCTAATGACACGCTAATATCCAGGGTAATGACGGTTGACAGGACATTGGACGGATCAGGGGCATCAGGCTGTGTCAGATATTAGTCTATCGTAGCCACAAACCCCTAATTTATTAAGGTAATAAAGCCTTATAAAGCGACCAGGCTTAGGTCTGTGAACGATCTCTTTATGGTCTTCCGTGTTCCCGAACTGGACAAGCAACTCACTGTCGTCGGCTTCTCCTCAATCATCCAATATGCTTGACAAATTTGGCTAGTTTAACCTTCACCAGTTGTTCTATTGAGTAAAGAATGACGCCTAATCTTGGACAAAGATGGTTTGAGGCTCATTAATTGACGTCGTCAGCAGGTCCTCGCTCGGCTCAGACCGCATCCGCTTCTTCCTGTCAGCCTTGGGATCTGCGCGCCAATTCCCACAATAGGTAAGGTCCAGCCCGCTTACCGAAGGGCTGTACGAATAAGCCAATGAGGTGGAGAATTGGCGAATAGCCCGGACCGTGCCGCGATCCAGAACTGACGGAACCATGCCTGTTCCATGTCACAGATCCAAAACTTCGTTAAACTATTGCTTCCACTTATTATACGCATTGCCCAATGGAATTGTCTTTTCAGATATAAAACTTTATATATACGTGCAGATGACTGGTCGGGAACCACATGGCATAGCATCATTTGCGCCCAGTTCATTCGATTCTTAGACTAACTATTGTACTCGTCCATATGATCAAGGTTCCCTGTGCCTAAGGATCAGCAGATACGTGCCATTGATCGCCGACTCTGAACCCTGTTGGAAACGGATCAGTCGGATCCAAGACGACTTGCTTATAGCTGGTAATCCAAGCCCGTCCCTCAACGGTGGGAAGTACGGCGTCATACTCGCCAACCTTCGTCGTTCCTCGGATATGGCTGACAAACTCTGTCCCAATGATACTTTGGTGGCGAAACTTCTCCCCGGTCTTTAGTTGCCCTCGGGCGTGAAGCTGAGCCAGCCTTGCGCAGGTTCCGGTGCCACACGGGCTGCGATCGAATCTTCCGGGAGAGACAACCACGGTATTCTTGGCAACCTTGCCGTCGGGTGAATCCTGCAGCGGCTCTGTGATGACAATATTTGTGATACCTCGGATTCCGGGATTGTCAGGGTGAACTGGCGTAAACTGTGAGGCCGCGGCGAGCTTGACCCGTTGGCCTATTTCAACAAGCTTCGGGCCATGCTTATGGTCGACCGTGACCCCTAGTGATTCAGCCTTGGCAATCACATACCACATGCCGCCCCAGACCACATCAACTGGGACAATTCCGAGGCCAGGGACCGTAACTTGCAGGTCCAGTTTCACCACGAAAGCCGGGACGTTGTCGAAGGAGACGGATTTGCACTTTCCTCCCTCGCATCTAGCAGTCACGCCCACCAGGCCAGCCGCAGTATCAAGGTTGATATTGGTGATGGGCTCTTTCATAGGGATCATGCCGGTCTCGAGAAGAACCGTCGTCGTGCAAATCGTGTTTGAACCGGACATATGGGCATATTCCTCGCTCTCCATGATCAAGAAGCCAGCATCAGCCTTGGGGTCGCAAGGCGGTAGGATCAAATTTGTGTTCATGGATGATCGACCTCGAGGCTCGTTAAGTAGCAATGACCGTAAATCATCACCCTTTGTTAAGAAGTGAACGAGCTTGTCATACATGGTTTGGCCGGGCACGTCCAGAACACCGCCGATGATTACGTCCCCGACTTCACCTTCGGCATGGCAGCCGACGATGGAGATGGTTCTGAGGGACCTCATTATTGTGTATGACACGATGGACGTTATTGGGATAATAGTTGTGGATTGGGTGATGATTTGAGGGTGAGATACGGAGTCTATCGCCGGTATAAATATTACCACAACGATGATAAATGGCGGGGAAATGCTTGCCAAATGTCCAAAAGCAAAGTCAATTAATGGTAAATAATTCCGACTAATGCACGTAGTCTTTCCGCTGCTCGCGGTAGCTTGCCTATCTAGGATGTGCTGGCCATTAGGTATGACGCCCCGCCCTCTAAGCTCGCATCTACCTATTAACATGAATGGCTTACTTACGAAGGTTATTAAAAAGCTAAAGTGTAGAACTTGGTTGATAGCAGGGAATACATTGCAGGAAACGAGGGCTTAAATAGCGAGATCCCTATGTGAGCACCGAGCCCAAGGTACAGGGTGGTCAAAGATTTTACCACGTCGTAGGCGTCTGGCACAGCCTCAAAGTAAGCTGGTTCGGGGATGCCCGCGTAGGACCTCAAAACATGTAGCTAACAAGCATTAAATCATGAACCTAAAAGTATTTTACATTAATACTACCTATTAAATCCCTTTCTCGACCTTCAATCAAACCTACTTCCCGTGGACCTGAACTAAACCGAGTAAGCAATATGATCCCCGGTGCGGACGCCAAAGCCATTAGGAAACTGGCAACTAAAAACAATCTGGCGATTTTAGTGACTCAGCTCGTCGATCTAAACGAATTCCATTTTTCATGTTAGCTGGACTAGCTAGGGGAACTTGCATAGAGGAGGCCGAATGACGCCTACCGCATATCATCAAGCTGCGGACAAAAGTATTTGGCGCTGAGCATCTTCATACTATTGGCACCACGAATAGCTTCACACGCACACTTATCTAATAAGAAAACTACGCGCGGGCTAAGCTTGCAGAAGGGCCCCGAGGTATAGCAACAAGGCTGGGCGCCACGCATCCCGACACGCTCTGCAGCCAAAACAGCCTCGATTTTGTGCTTTGCAGGGAGAAATGGTGGTGTCCTTTTACTATGCTGTTAACGGTGGGGAGTTTGACCACGCCCAGTGTAATATGGCATAAGTGGTCCAATAGCCGTAGTTATAGTCTAATATGGCTCGATTCGATTGGCTTTTGCTGCCAGGACGATGTGATGGTAATGTTCCAGCGGTCGGGACCAGTCCAGTTAGATCGTATTCCACTTTTTTGGGGGGCATATAGCATTACATAAAGTAGGGGTTTGATGAATTTATAGCTGTCTTTCCAGGGCTATCTATACACTTCACATCGGTCCAACATACCAGGCCGTCTTTAGCCCGATAGCCGTGGAAGCGTTGATGGGACTAGGACAAGCTTGGAACTCTGCGCAGTGACGAAATTGCAAGACCTTCGTCTTACCTGCTCGGCGAATAGCTCGGCGGCATCTAAATCATGCTGTATACCCCGCACGACGATCCCAATATCCTTGCTCGCGGAACGGCGTTCACATTCCGATAGCTCTCACTGATATCATCCAGGTCAAGCGCACCAATAACCCCTCACTGAGGAACCTGGGGAAATGAGGAGCACAGCATGGGCCCTTGCCGCTTCGTGTTGTTGCAACTCTCAACGGCAACTTTACCGAAGCCCAATGCCAACACGCGCACCATTCACCGAGGGTCATGCTGTCATGCGGTCCAATCTGCAGGTATCCGAATCCTACAGTTTGGAACGTCGTCTGGTTGGCGGAAGTTGAAGCAGTTGTCCGGAAGCTCGTTACCTGTCAGATATTGCTCATCTATAAATCCCCGTGTTGCTTCCATTGATCGCCTCTCCACGTTGAGTCATTGACTACTGCGACCATGTTGTTCACAAAGACTCTATTTCTTGCTGCGACCCTCCCATGGGCCTTTGCCAAGGGTGGCAAGAATGGGCCAGACAAGGATGGCAAATACTGGATCTCTGGCGACGGGATTGAGGCTGCCTTTATCCCATACGGTGCCTCCATCACCAACCTTTTGATCGATGATCAGTATGGAATCTCCAGGGATATCGTTGCGGGTTTCGACAATGCTACCCACTACAGCATTGATAAAGCCCACCCGCACTTTGGCAGTGTCCCGGGCAGATACGCAAACCGCATCCGGAACAGCACCTTTGAGATTGACGGCAAGAAATACAAGGTCAAGCCAAACGACAACCCGACTCCCGAGTCTCCTGACGGGGCAGACACCTTGCACGGAGGGCCGGATGGATGGGACTACCGAAACTTTACCGTCGTCTCTCACACCAAGTCCAGCATCACTTTCTCCTTGGTAGACCCAGACGGCAAGGAGGGCTTCCCGGGAGAAGTGGTTTCATACATAACTTATACGCTCACCGGACGCGATTGGGATATCAAGATTGTGGCCTTGGCGACAACCAAGAAGACTCCTATCATGCTCACCAGCCATACGTACTGGAACCTCGATGGCTTCTCCAACAATGAGACAAACACAGTATCCAACCATACGCTGCATATGCCCTACAGTGGCCAGCGCGTGGGCGTTGACAACATCCTCATCCCGACCGGCGACATCATTCCGAACACCAAGGGTTCTGTCAACGACTTTTGGAGCGAGCCAAAGCGGATTGGCGACCAGGAGAACAACTCAGGGTTGAAGAACAACTGCGGTTTCAACTGCACCGGATATGGTATGTTTGCCCTTGTTCCGTGGAATTATGCTAATATGGCCCAGACACCTGCTATATCGTCAGCCGGGGACAACTTGGGCAGTACGACTGGCGCACCGAAGGCCCTGTGGCAACACTTTCCTCATTATGGTCTGGCATCCAAATCGACATTTATACCGACCAAGACGCCTTCCAGTTCTACAGCTGCACTCAACAAAATGGCGCAATGCCGCTGAAGAAGACACAAGGGCTTGATGATGATCCTGATTTCCCTCGCACAATTCCCAAGTATGGCTGTGTTGTGATGGAAGTTCAGGACTATATCGACGGTATCAACCACCCCGAGTGGATGAGGGAGAAAAAGCAATTGTTTGAGCCTGGCGGTGATCCTTACGTTCTCCAGGCCAGGTACTCGTTTAGTCTCAAGGGAAAGTCCTCTTGATTTGTTAATGTGATCTGACGTAGTGCTTCATTCGAGTCCAAGTCGTACATAGTTATCAAAGCCTTGAGATTAATCCTCTTGTGAGCTCCCGTACCTTGAGCGAATGTCTGAGACCAAGCTGAAAAGAGGTTGAGTGCAGAGACTTGCCTGAGTCTTGCCAACAAATTCTACCTAAGGCGCGTCAACGTCAATGTGCTAGCTGGTCCATTGTCGCCTGCGGCCTATACGTCTTGGCCTGTCCATCAATCTCTTGATCAACGACTCCACTCCACTTGTCAAGGTTAGTTAACTGGCATTAGGCTTTCTCCCGGCTGGGTTGTAACACTAATAGACTTGTGGGATTAATAATCTCCTATGATATAATTAGTTAGTGATAGAGCTGGATAGTAAACTTTCCAATAGCACCGTAAGGGTTATGAGATAAGAGTGCGGGTGTATCTTGATTCTAACTTCTCTCAGGACTTCTAACAAAGTTCGAAAAGCTCAAGGAGACTTCTGGATTCTTAACCTATACAACCAACCGCATGTTTCCGTAATGACTATCTATAATTAGAAAGAGTTCCGGGTAGCGATACGACATTCCAAAGCCATCATTTATTACTACAACACGACATAAGGCCTCGCTTGCCCACTCTATCTGAAGTGCGCGGCNNTGCTAACACACTGGCCAAATTAGCTTGCCCACTCATTTCAGATATTACGAGTATAACCTCGGCACAGCTATCCCAAACAGTGAAATGTCACCGGGTTTTCGAATTCGTTTCATAAACCTGTTTCCTTCTTTGCACGGCACTTGATAATAAACAAAGCTACCCGAACGCCTTCGGGCCGGACGCGGCAATTCCAGCCGCCAAAGCATGCTCAAACTTAAACGTTGTACATCCCTGCAGGCTGATAAAAGGCAGGCCATGGCTAATCGTCGACCTCGTTCCGAGGGCAGTAGTTCAAAACATCTAATTCAGGTCGTTAATAGTCGAGCCAGTAGTGCATGGATCGAGACTCACCTCACCATCGGCTCGGCATCCCCGACATGCTTAGTTTCTCTATGACTATTGGTTAATCTTACCTCTTACAGACGGTTGAATGACGACCTCGGGAAATGTTTACATCGGGAAATGTTTAGTTACATATTTCCGCTAGATTGTGCGGGGTACGGCTGTTGATTCCGACTCGGATCTGCTGCCGAGTAGCCACACACGACGGGTATATTAGTGAGAGCCTCCACAGATTCTTCAACTTCCTCTCATAATCATCGTAGCTCATTTCATCAACATCCAAAATGGTCGAAGTCAGGAAATACCACCTATTCCCCACGGATCTTATTCCCAACTCACCACGCCCTCTATTACACTACAAGCATGTCTTAGCCAAAGATCCCAACAGCTCTCACTGCGACCCCGGCGAGGTTTGGGACATGTTCACCAAGAATGAGTGGAGAGTTTCCTGGATCTTCCGCTACGGACCAACACAACTATCGCATTTCCACTCTAAGGCGCATGAGTGTATGGCCGTCCTCTCCGGCACAGCCACCATCCGATTCGGCGTCGCGGACACCTCGGAAGATCTAAAAGAAAACACATACGGCTCTTCCTGGGAGGATGGTGGAGTCGAATTACAGGCGGAAGCTGGCGACGTCTTTATCATTCCCGCGGGTGTCGCCCACAAGACGTACAACACCAAACCCGACGACGAGTTCAAGTTGCTGTCTCCCGGAAACGCACAAGGGATCGAAGCCGATGACCCGAGGAAAGCACTGTCCGAGATCAAGCTATCTGGATACACCATGATGGGAGCTTACAGTGGAGGTCTTTGGGACTTTGTCCAGGCTGGAGGCAGCTTTGAGAAGTCGTGGGCTGTTCCAAAGCCCAAGAATGATCCTGTGTTTGGAAAGTCGGAGCAGGGACTGTTCAAGTCGTGGCGAGGAAGTGACAGTCCCCCAGAGGGCCGAACCATTGGCTTCAAGGACGGTGTTGCTATTGAGAGTCCGTTGGATGACAGCCTTTAAGTCGTGGTTATGCAAAACCAAGTAGCACTTTGGTTAGTCGGGGGGACATTTCAGGACATCGGTGGAGGCATGCATCACCATTGCTTCAAAAGATAGTGTTGCTGTAAAGCTATCTCGTAATGACTCAAATTGTAAGCTAAGAATGATCCACCGCTGAATCATCGACCTTGACGTAAGTGACCTCAATCGTGTCTGTACCATCTGTATCAATCGTGTTGCCACTCCTTATCGATGCTGATCGTAATGATGGCTCCTACGCCCGATCATCTGCCCTTTCAACTGTCCTCTCCTCGACCTTTTCGTACTGATCCATGACCTTTTCTTCGACGCTCTCGTGGAAGACGTCAATTTCGGTCGAGGCAAACTTTCTAGCACTGATGCGCTTCTCGAATAAGACATCTAGCTCTGCAAAAGTTCGGCCCTTCGGTTCCGGTAATCTGAAGTAGGTGTAGACGATACAGAGGAAGCAAATTCCGGCCTTGATCTGTTAGTATAGGATATGCTACAGGGAGCTGGACTTACCCAAAAGAAACCGGTATAGTTGCCCCAGCCCCAAGCTGTAGGGTTGATCATATAAGGGAGCAAAACAGCGTTGATGATGCCGACGATGTTGCTATTCTTGTTAGTCACTGCTGTTGAGCAGGGGCATATGACTTACTAAAGAATGCGCCCGAGAACGACCGTCTTGATCTGCAGTCGACGTGATGATAGTTCGCCTACCAACGAGTAACAAACCGTGCCGACAGACAACTGATAGCAAAGAGCCCAGACGATCATAATGCTCCCCGTCGCCAATGACCCCTTGTCTCTGTTGGCTTCGGGCACCAGACCGAGGAATCCGAGAATCATGAGCATCGTACAAAGCCCGCAAAGACCGTACAGATATAAAGATCGTCGACCGATGCCTGAAGTCATCAATCCCCAGGCACCAAAAACTCCCACCATATTTATCGCATACTGGCCAAGAGCAAACGAGTAGGCATGTTCGGTCGACAGGCCGGCCTGCTCAAGGAAGTAGGTCGAGTAATTCGAAAATGAGTTGCCGCTTAGGTTCTGCATAGCCCAGCACATACAAACGATTTCAGTTCGACGGAGATCGACGCCTTTGAAGCAATCCAGATACGATGACCCAGCCGTCATTTTCTCTTCGAGCGCTGTTGTGTGCACCATCATCGCAATGGTCTCATCGGCATCGAAATCCGTCTCGCGATCCAAGCTTGTTAGTCTCAGGAGTGACTTTTTGGCGTCTTGGATACGGCCCTTGCGAACTAGCCACCAAGGAGACTCGGGGGAGAAATAGAGACCGATAAAGAGCGGTAATGGCCACATCCACTGCAAGCCGTAGGGGACTCTATAGGCCCATTGGTCTTCTCTGTCAATCATTGCGTGAATAACTCCAATGCCAATTTCCTGACCAAGTCCCCAGCAAAAGTTGACATAGGTGGTGAGATACCCGCGAAGAGCAACCGGGCATACTTCCGAGGCATAGGTGATGCAGATGGTTTGGAAGATACCCCATGGAATGCCACAGAGGATCTCGGCCGCCAGAAGGGTCTGAACATTTTGCGCCGTGAAGAATAATGTGATGAATGCCGTCAGCCAGACAAGACATGCCATGATTGTGTAGCGGTAGCCGAATCGTTCGGACACCCAGCCATTGATGAAAAGGCCGATGATTGAACCGCAGTTGGCGCCCTACAATTGTCAGCTTTTGTGAATCCGCATTGCATTGTTACCTACGTTGCTGAGGCCTGCTTGCCAGGCGGCTGAGACCTGATAGTCGCCATCTTTGGTGAGTTTGCCGTACTTGCGATTGAACTGGGGAAAGGCATCTGTACGGTCAGCGAGATGTCGGGGAAATGGGTGACATTGGCGACAATATCCTCTGGCGGACTCACAAAAGTTGTTCACAAGACTAATGTCATAGCCTTCCATGACGATGCACGTCGAGATAAACAAACTCCAAGCAATAGCCTTGGGGTACAGTTTAATGCCCTGCTTCAGGGTCATTTTATGCTCCTTGTGGGCAGCAGATCGCGCATGATCAATGACGGTGGCATGTGTCTTGCTGGGATCAGCGTCAAAGGTCGGGTTAGGCTCAGCCGGCGTCGGCGACACCTTGTCTTTCTCGTCTGCCATCGCGATAGCGTAGTGATGACAACAAATGCTGGGGCGCGATGTGGAAGCACGTATAATAAAATCATACAACCTGGGGAATATGGGGCCCCGGGTTCTTAAATCATGCCGGTAGAAAGCTGGAGAAGATCAGCGACAGACTCAAATCTGACGATGGAGCAACTGCCTCTGTGGGAAAAGCATCTTTTCAAGGTGGGGATTTGACGTGGGCCAACACGCCGGTCTATGGCCGAGAAGGGGGAGAGATGTAACCTGGTGAACTTGGTGAGTGGACAGAATGAACCGCACGAGTGGTCAGTGCCGTGTGGTTGTGTTTGTAGCACCAGGCTCCAGACCGATGACTGCCTTGAACATCTCGGACATTCTACTGTTTTAAGAATCGAACTAGTTACCACAAATCGAACCTAGCGCTCTCTCAAATGCAACCAGCAAGAGGACTCCGAAGACAATCAAGGCTCCAGATTATCTCGGCCCAGCTGGCTTGGCCAACATCTTCCTCGGTTGAAAGTGGTTCGAGATGGGGTGGCTGGTTTCTCCAAAATGCGGGGAGGTCAGGTTAAGCTTGTCATCAAAGCGGGCCAGGCACTTTGTCATGCCAATACTGACCTTGGTCGATCAGCAACACAAGCCGAGTCTGCGACTGACAACTCGAGCGGGGGCGTCCAGTATGTGACGGAAGCGTGACAGCCTGCCCTTCCAGAGCCTACTCTTCTCCTAGCGAGAAGCCAAGAACATGAACGCCGGCCAGCCTAACCAGCTTCTTCGACATTTGCGCTTTGGCTTCCCTTGGCAAATGCAAGACTCCCACGCAATCAAATTTTCAAGGACGATGATTCGTTGATTCAATTCGGAGTGGGTTCCCCGACTCAGAGGGTGGTGTCACATGGCCTCTGGTAAGCCTACCCCTGTCGAGTATCGAGATGTGCTCCGCTCGAGAAGCCGAGACCCGCCTCCATTCGTAGTTTCTAGAAATCGCACAGCAAGATGGACTGAACTTGAGAATAGTGGTTGCATGGAATAAGCTATAGACAAATAGAGTGAATCAGGCCTGGTCACTATAAGAGCGGCTAAGCTGCAGGTGACGCTAGTCAAGGATACAGGAGTGGTTCCCTGGCTGCGACAGTTTGTTGCTTACCTGTACCCTAATAAACGTACTTGAAGTACTTGTTCTCCAAGTCCGTCTCATCAAGCAATCCTCTGTGCCACGCCTCGGCCTCATTGCCTGGAGCGTGTTCCGCTCTTCTTGACCTGTTTCGGGACCAAAGCAGAACCCAGATACTCACAAGAGACAAGACTTGAGCGGCGATGCAGAAAAACATCATTCCGACTCCGAGAGGGTACAATGGCTCTTGCTCAGTCTTGAAGAAGAACGGTCCAACGAAATTGCCGAGACAGTATCCAATCAGAAGCATAGCAATGGTTGTAATCTTCTTGGTATGTCCAGCCGTGTTGGCAGTGGCGACAGACATGTTCAGAGTGCCGCTTGCGGTGTAGAAGAAGGTTACCCAGAGACAAGCAAGTCGGCCGTAAGAGTTATCTTGGGAGAGAAGATGGAGTCCGAGAACACCGGCGAGGAATGGCATGAGAAAGAGGATCATGATCAAAAGGCGGCAGTTTTGGAATCGGGTAGCGCAGTAGCTGGGGCTGTTAGCAAGGCCCCAAGCTCAATTGGCTCACATACCAAGCAACCAGGCAGGCTACCAACTGGACAGCCCCCGAAGGCATCTGATATAGAGTGGTGTGGAGGGTGCTGAAACCAGCTCCTTTGATGATGAGACCTTGGAACTATAAAGGTCAGCCAGTCCTTGCAGGTGAGTGTAGAACTCACGGCACTCAGGCCTCCATTCGGCGAGTTACTCGTAAGAGCAAAAGAGAACAAAAGCCAGGTCTTCAAGTCCAGCATTGCCTCTTTGAATTGCCTCGGCTTGAAGCGTCGGTTCTCGATACCGGTTGCGTTATCTTTGACTCGGGACACAGCAAATCCTCTCTGTTCCTCGGTAAGAAACTTAGCTCGCATTGGGGCACCGGGAAGCATGAACCAGAGTAAAATACCCCAGGCAAACGTGATGCCTCCCCAGATGATAAACAGCAGCCTCCAGGACGAGAGTGATGAGTTGATATGTCCGATACCAAAACTGGCAATTCCAGCAATGATGTATCCAACTCCAGATGAACCAATCCAAATGCCCATACGCAAAGGTTGTTCAGCTCTGGTATAGTACATACTAAAGAGTAGCATCGTGCCGGGTTGGATGGCTGCCTCGAAAGCTCCGAGGAGAGTTCGGACAACAGCCAGGCTTGCAAAGCTCTGGACAGCACCGTGACACATCAGGATAGTGCCCCATGTAATGACCTAGACTGTTAGTTGCTGCAACAATAATTGTCAGGGTACATACTGTGGCCGACATGAAATAGTTGATCGGGAGACGCTGTAGCAGCATGCTCGTAGGGAACTCCCATATCATATATCCCAGGTAGAAGATGGCGCCAGCCCATGAAAACTCAGTTCCTTTGAGGCCAATCTCCTCGCGAAGTCCAAAGACAGCTGCATAGCTAATCGTGTTCTTGTCGATGGCTTGGAGCGTATAGGTCAAGCAGAGAAGAGGCATCAGTCGCATATCAATCTTCCACCGCAGAGATTGCGCAACCTCTGGGCTGATTTCGCCATCAACTTCATGGTACAGATTCAATGCTTCCGCAGTGGACGCATCATTGATGATATCCGCTTTGGAAAAGCTAGCGTCGGGGTCTTTTTTCTCTTGAGACATGGCGGGTTAAGCTTAAGAGTCAAGCTTACTGAGATAAATCATCCGAGGATCACACGCAGATATATACAAAAGAGTGCGGCAATTATGCCCCCATCCCAAAGATAATCCCATGACTAATAAGCCAGAGTCCTTCCCCGCGGCGGCGCAGGAGATCGTCAGATTCCCCAGTCAAATGCCGAGCTGTGACAGGGTCACATGCGAGATGTACTTGAGTGGGCGTTATCAATCGCCCACCCAGGGTTATCAATCAGCTAAAATCCGACCAAACCCCACCCAGCATCACCACAACGCCGATTCCGGGCCTTCTATACACTGTCGTATTTAGCCAAGAGCGCTGCTATCTGGCCCATGTAGTATCCGGCCTTTTACCCTGGCTCTGAGCGTGGGATATCCTGCAGAAATGGCTGAAATCATACCACGATCAACATGGAATTCGCCGCCAAGTTGCATTGTCCACCAGCCAGGGCAGGACGAGGGGAAAGTGCACCGCACATGATGCGGTAATAACTGTTTGGAAGCTCAGCACAACCCTATACGCCCAGATCACTCAAGAGAATGGTCCGGTAGCCGCTATATACGTGCTCCTATAACGGACGAACCGTGGGGGTAGCGGCATGTAAAACCCGCATACCAGGAACTGCAACAAAGACTACAGCAATTTTTATCCAAGGTCGGTCCCAATTTGCATATTCTATGGTGACCATTGACCTCTATCTGAAGTGCGCAGCTGCTGGCAGCTTGCCTTCTCTGCACTGACTGATCACACACCTGACTAAGTCAGAGTGGCGGCACGCTAGTTATCCACTCCTCGCTATACCGGATGCTCGATATAGACAATAGCTCTCTGTCCGATGCCACCGATCGTGCCCAATAGAAAGCCTGACCCTCATCCCAAGAGCTATCTCCTTGCTTCTGGGACAATCGTAGATTCGTTTATGGTAGTATTGTCTCGATTGGCGCGTGATATTCCCCAATCTTCCTCGAACGAAAGAATAACGCTGCAGTATGGCTAGAAGAAGTAAATAAGGGTCTTGTAAACATACCGATGGAATGACGCATTTACACAAGGCTTCATACATATTCAGGACATCTAAGAGGATGATGCAGCATAGAGACATCAGAAATATAACAAGAAGGGTTCCTAGTCAATAGTCTAAAGCCGAAATCAGTTGACTGGCGCAGACCTTCATAGCTTCGAGATGGCTTTTACCCTGGAGATAGTCCTAGTAAATTACACGGCCTGATCGTTAACAGCTTATTACAAAGTATGGCAACAGATTATCATGGCATATACACAAACAACCTAAACAAATGATATAGACATCAGAAATTGTATTGTTTGTTATTGTGGAAGCAACCTGCCCCTTAACGGAGCAAACAACAACTCAAAGAGAGACATGGGCATCAATAGCAAAATAGGATCTTCAATTACTCTGTTTCCATGGCATAGAGTGCACTTTAGCCTGCGGAGATCTTCCCGTTGTGTTGCCCAACTGCGTTTCACCGGCAGTTGAAACACTCAGTCGTCAACACCCGTGGGTGTGTTGCAAAGAATACCTTGCTCAAGCTATGGCAATGTTAGCACGACATCTTAGGACCTTCATGCAGTACTTACGATGGGCAATACGCAGCAGCGTGCTCTCTGGCCAATCTGGGCGCAGATAGCGCTGAAATTACTAGCGTTGGTAGGGGTTGAAGGTGCTATGGATGTTAGCTTGACCTTGTTTCTGTCCATGGCTACTTACGATTGGCGCAGTCCAGGTCGGCAACTCCAAGGACATCAGTCGCGCAGCACTGAGAAGTACCGTACAACCCGGAGCATGGCACATAGTTCTGGCGCACCTCGTTCTGGGGGGATGGAAGGGCTGAGGCCGCAGTGGCCATGAGGGAGATGAGGGCGACGGTGAACTTCATGTTGAGAGTGCAAGAGGAAATTGTAGAGATTGACCGTTGATGTTGAGTTTGATACCTCAATCTAGGAACACTCGGGCGACATATTTATAGAAAGAGCCCATATTGCCACCAGACACGTCAGAAGCAGGATCGGAATGACAAGTCTTCATGAATGCGGCTCGAGACTCCGTCACATTCCCGCGCCCCCTTGGGATTTCACCAAGCTTCCCCTGCATCCAAGAACAAAGAGGTGTATAATTCCCTGTGATATCTCTCAACTAAGGATATCTTCTGTAGATCAATTCGATTGTCTCCTTTGTCGTTGTTCCATATTCATCCCTTGTTGGGTACAAAAGGTCTGTCTTGAAAGTTAATTGAGATCGTCTTCAGCTGGGTTTGACCTTCTTAACGTCATCATCTCTTGACCCCTAGCCAATTCAAGCCAATGGTGATTGAGAAGCCAAAGCCGTTGAGTCTGTTCCTAAAGATCCATGTCGATAATAGCAATAAAGTTGGCCTGAAACCTGTTGCAGCGTTGCAGCGGCGAGGTACCGAGAGGGGTACCACTGCGCTGGACCCCTGCAGCGCATTAATGGGTCGGTGGCGATCGCCCGTGAAACTCGACGTTCCAAGGCACACATCACACAACTATTCGCAGGGCGCTCGATGGCACAACTCCAATTGGACGGGACCTCGGGGCAATCACTTGAAGCGAGTTCCTGCCGACGGAAATGATCAGCCACGGCGGAGCAAGCCACATGGCAACCTAAGATGGGCTTTGTTAGCGCAACGGTCGACCGTGGGTAACGTTCGATGTTGTTGCCAGGTCGGAAACAAGGAAGCAGCTCGTAGATGACGTCCTCGAACTTTGCACTGACCCCGATGATCGTAGCATGGCGGTCTGTTTCCAAAGCATCCAAGTTGGACGCGAGCAGGGCAAAGACAAGATAGAGTCACGCGAAAGGAGACGGGCAACAACTTGTAAACAGCCATTCAATTCCCTGTTCCAAACCGGTACCGCGTCCCTCTTGTCTCCCTTGATACTTTCCTTGTTGACAGACTTGGGTTAGCATCTCCAGAACTTTCTACTAGACCAGACAGTCCCCCTGTCCCTGAGCGCCCTCATTGTTGTCCTCGTCCTGGATCTCCTCCTCTCTCTCATCGGGGACCGGGGCCTCTTCAATCGTCTCCCCGGCCATGAGCACCGGTTTAACTGGACACGACCTCCAGCCGGCGGGGAAGGGACCATATATGAGACGAGGATTGATGGGCCATAAGATGGCAGCAAGCTCGCCGCCCCGCCTGGGGGCCAGAGCCTGAGGCAATGGGCCCGGGACCTCGGTTCCGTTTCTGCTGTTGAAAAACTCATAGCTTAGCTTAATCTTGCGATAACCAGGGGCCAGGTTGTCCTCCATCATGTCACAGCGACTGTTGACACAGAAGATGACACTTCCGACCCGATCTATTCCACTCGCGAACTTGACAAACTCCACTGCGCCCATGTAGCTATCGCCCACTCCTTGATAGGCCATGTCACCAGACGCAAGGCTATGGGGTGCCATCACACCGGTCTCGGACCCGCCAAACAGGTTCTGGATCCTCATCCCAACTATGGTTCCTTGCGGGTCGACAAGGCCCACGAGCGTCAACTGCGCGACCTGCTGGAGCAAGAAGCGGGGAGCCTCATTTCTGTCGGGGTTGTTGGATCGGCCAGCAACATGGCTTTGGCCATCGATTGTACCAGCTGAGGCCATCATGGACGTGTACGCGTGTTTGATCGAAGGGGGAGGGAGGGAGTCTTGTTGGTATGTGTGCGTGAGTGCGTCGACGGCAAGGGTGAGTGTGTGGGAGGAAGCGGTGAAGTTTTGGATCTCTCGAGGGCCTGACTAAAATGCAAAAAACAAACAGGTGCAGGCTTGGAGGTGGAGAGGTAGGCAAAAACGTACGGTTTTAGTAGTAGAAAGTGGTTGGTCTGGAGGGAAAGATCGTGACGGCTAGCTGGCACGGGCAGCCCGTAAGCGAGCACACGAACCTAAACGTCCGAAGCTAATCTACTACGATACCCCAGCTCTATTGTTCGCCAAAAGCACGGTGGGGTCAATGATTAATTTGTTCATCTTTCAAGGCTTCGTGACGAGCTCTTGGGTTATGTCAGTTGCGAACATCGCGTCGTTCACTAAGCTAAGGCTGACTGGATGACTTACTTCTTTAGGGGAATGTAAGATGTTGGTAGTGACTTTGAGAGTGATCGCTCCTTGTGCAAAGACAAAAGATACTTGATGGCAAACGACCTCGCTTTTAATGTCTCAAACCTAGGATTTATATAACCCCTGTTCCATAGCATCTCCAGTGATGTTTGTGCAGCCTTCATTCCGCCGTTGTAGAGTCACTGCCGATGAGCTACTTGTTGTTACTGTAATTCCGCAGGACATATATAGTCCGTTAAAATGGGCACTTAGCGGTGTGGAAGATATTCATCATCCCCTCCAATGCTTCCTCCTTAGCTACCACATGGGGGAAGGCTCGCCGGTATTAAAGGCTGAAGTCAAGATTCTCCTTACGCGGCCAGGTTAAACAGGCCAGGGAGCATTAGGACAAGATCCAACATCTAAATCTGAGTCAACAGCTAAAATAATGTTGTCGTGAGCCGAGTAACTTCGCCATGATCATCAACATAGAATCGGCTTTGAGAATCTTGCGGTAGCTTCCATTACATAACTATCCTCACTTTCCAGGCACCGGGTTAGATACTACCAACCAGTAAATACCTTCCCCTCCCAGTCGACCGTCGACAGGTCCTGCGACGCCGATCGCCATCCCCGCAATGCATCCTCACCCTCGTCGTCTCCATCCCCTCATAGCTCGATCCCAGCTCTATGCTCATCAGATCCTTGCCCGCCACACTCTCAGCTGACGCCAAGATCCCACCACTTCTTATCTGGCCCCGTCACCCGTTTGTGGATACCCACGCACTTGGCCTTGTGGGGATGCAATCCGTTGACGGGGCTCAACTCCTACCTCATCGGGAGGATTGACGAGGTGGGGAGTGGCCCAGGGATAACGGTTCCCATCATCCAACCAGATATTTATAAAGCTTTCTCCTCTCTGAGTACGCTGCCATTCATACCTGGCGTCAAACCTATCTTCTTTCTGACCCTAATCACTCTTAATCTTAGTTAAGTCCCTTCCGCAGGATCTCTAGTCAATGCCGTCAATATCTTATCGTTAGGTATTAAAAGCTGGAAGAGAAGCATCCATGTCTTACCGGAGTGACGGACGTTCCAGGGTAGAGCAAGACCTTTCGGGCGATGTCGTTGACACTCACAAGCCCGCTCATGACGAAGAGCTAGCAAATGCATTACAGAACTACGCTCCTGGCTCACCAGAGGAGAAGCGCCTGGTGCGCAAGATTGACTTTGTCCTGCTCCCTTGTCTCTGGTGGATGTACGTCCTGGCGTACCTCGATCGTGGCAATATTGTAAGCAATGCCCTCTAACCTTTCAGATAGTCCAAGGCCAAACATTAACGAGGATTCAAGGCCAACGCAAATGCGGCAGGAATGAGCAAAGATTTCAACATGACGGACCAGGGTATGTTACTCACCGCTCTCAACAAATTGGCACTGTAACTAACGAGGAAAGACTACTCCCTGCTTGTGTATCTTTTCTTTGTGGGCTACTTCCTCTGCGAAGTACCCTCCAACATGATCATGAACAAGTGCAGGCCATCTCTCTACCTCCCTACAATAATTTGGGTCTGGGGCTGTGTCGTTATTGGCTTGTCGCAAGCAAAGACCTATAAAGGGTTTCTAGCTGGTCGCTTCTTTCTCGGCTGCGTCGAAGCCGGTCTGTTTCCTGGTGCCATCTTCCTGTTGACCTGCTGGTATACGAAGAAAGAAATAGGTCTGTTTTGTTGTATGGCCCAGGCTTCTTGAAATCAAGGGATCCTGACAGCATCCTAGGCAAACGCTTTTGCATATTCTATACCTCAGGGTGCATCGCCCCAGCACTCGGCGGTATTATGGCTGGTGCCATTATTGACGGTCTTGAAGGTGCTAGGGGCATCCCAGGATGGCGCTGGCTGCTAATCGTCGAGGGCGCCCTTACCGTTGTCTGCGGCTTTGGGCTTTATTTGGTCCTCCCTGATTACCCCCAGAACGCTCGCTACTTTACGCCTGAACAGCGTTGGCTTGCTCACGTTCGTATCCTGTTCGATCGACAATTGACCGTTTCAGCCACCACCCGTCGGATGACATCTTGGCAGGCCTTCAAAGCTGTTGTGACAGACGGCAAGACGTGGTTCTTTCTCGTCAGCTACAGTATCATCATCCTTGGAATGTCCATCTCATACTTTGTACCCACGATTCTCAGAACTATGGGTTATACGAGCGTCACAGCTCAATGGATGACAGTCCCCATTTGGATTACGGGTGCCATTTCTCAGCTGGCTTTGTCATGGACTTCGGACAAGACCCAGGACCGCCGATGGCACAATGTCGGATTGTACTGTCTCTCCACCGTTGCCTGTCTCGTGTCGGCATTTGTCAAAGCTGCTGTGGCCAAGTACGTCATGATGTGCTGCCTTGTGGCCGGTCTCTATACAGGACTGCCTCTTATGCTCAACTGGACAAGCGAGTGTATCCCATTTCCGGATCAGAAGCGGTCAATCACCATCGCCTTTGTTAACTCATTTGGGCATTTGGCCATCATTTACGGGAGCTACCTGTGGCCAAGTGCCAACGCTCCGCAACATCTCGTCGGCTTTGCGGCATTAACCGCCACATGCGGTAGTGGTGCCCTTCTTACCATCGCGGCCCCCTGGATCTTTAAACTCTTTCCCAAGGAGCCAGTTACAAAAGCTGGGCGAGAGATTCTCGAGTTGCAAGGCCAACAGGCAACTGTTATCGGCGATGCGGTAAAGGACTAAAGTGAATGGAAGCATATGACTCCGACAAGTTTGTTCATTGAGTAGGTAATGTTGGTTTCGCCGCGTTAGAGGAATCAATTACAGTCATTTCGGTGATCAGATTTCTCCTTCCACCTTTGCACGCCAGTTCATCCATTAGACTGAACATCAATCGACCTCCAGATCGTGCAATCAGTAAACGGGCCTTAGAACAAACCGGCTAAGTAACTCCGTCGGTAAGAGAAATTAGCATCTTGCCAAGACATGCCAAGATCAGAGGATCCGAGAAGCTATACCAGTAAAGGCATATCTATGCGAGGGCCTCTATGAATTGAGGCAATGTGCCGGAGCAGTTGTCAAACAAATGAGGGGGCCAAGTTGATCGCATGTCTTGAGACCAAATCCCCTCCTTCTTGGCATTTGATCTGATGATGCGGGACATGGATGCACCGGTCCAAGATTGGCAGGCCGTTACGATGGATCTCTGGGGACCTGTTTTCCTCTTTTGGAGTCGGCTACGCTTCTACAGAACTTCCCAGCCATATGGTAGCATGTACAACGTGTGACAGGTGGCCTAGTTGTGCTGCCGAAACCAACAATTTTCATACAAGAACATGCAAATCATCGTGCGACAACGAGAAGTTGATATATATCGCAGGGTCTATATATAATAGCATAGGGGAAATGTGACAAGTGCTTGGTTCTGTGATAGCTCGAGTTTCGACTAACGGCCCATACCCAGGGAGTTTAATATAGGTAGCTCCCGCTCGTTGGATCTAGGATCCTATATTTAACAGGTCGCAATCACTCAAACCCCGGTGCTAATATCCGGTCACAGCCTTTGGCCTGTATGCCGCTTCCAGCTTGGCAATCTCGTCCTCAGTCAACACAATCTTGGCAGCCACCACGGCCTCGTCGATACGATCTTTGCTATTCAGACCAACAATGGGATTGGCCCCCTTTGCAAGGCACCAGGCTGTGGAAATTACAGCCATTGGCATCTCGCGTACCTTCGCCACTTCCTCTACCGTGTCAACAATGATTCTGTCAACCTGGTTTTCCTGGCTAAAAAGGCGTGAAATAGCGGCATCATGTTGTGAACGCAATGAGGTATCAGCATTAAGGGCATTCCAAGGGCGAGCCAGGACACCCCGCGCGTTGGGGGACCACTGTTTATAAGTATCAAGTCAGTCCTACTGAGGTAAGGGCATATCGGAAAACGGGCATCTTACAGGAATACATCCCACGCCAGCATGCCGACAGTACGGGATCATCTCTCGCTCTTCCTCTCTGTAAAGAAGATTGTAGTAGTTCTGCATTGAAATGAACTGGTGCCAGCCATGCTCCTTTGCAATGTTTTGAAGAGCTTGGAATTCCCACGCAGGCATCTTCCCAGAGTAAGCTCAGTACTGGTATGAGGTGATGATAAACTTACAGAGCTGGCCCCGATGTACCTTGCTAGCCCCATTTCAACAACGTCGTTCAATGCCTTCATTATCTCCTCTCGCGGGACGTCTGGATCCATGCGTTGAATTTGTAGAACGTCGATATATGTGCCCAGCCTCTTTACACTCGCTTGCACCGCATCCAAGATATGCTTTCGGGACAGTCCAACTTGATTGACCATACGGCCATCGTTTACGGTGCTCGCAAAGACGGAGAGTTGCGGCTCTCCTGGTGCACTAATGCCGAAGCGACACTTAGTCATGAGGACGACGCTTTCCCGGGGAATCTTGTAGGTGGACAAGGCTTTGGCAATGATTTCTTCTGAAACGCCGTTCGAGTAGAGGTCACTCTATAGGGAGGATATTATTCAGTCCATGCAACGACAAAGAGGGGGAATAATACAGGCTGCTCAACTCACAGTGTCCCAAGTGTTGATGCCGACTTGGTAGGCATACTTAAGAAGCGGTAGAGCCTCGTCTTCTTCCAAGACCCATTCTTGCCACTCCTTGCTGCCATATGACATGGCTCCTAAGATGATCTTGGAGACCTTCAAGCCGGATCTTCCAAGCCTGTTGTACCCCATACTGGTTGGGGGCGGTCCAGTGAGAAGATCACTAACGTACCCATGCTGGGAAGAAGGCATGATGGAAAAGTTGATCACACAATAATAATGATGGAGGATGGTGCTCAGCGTCCGAGTTCGAGTTTTTGAAAGTGCAAGTCTTGTATTTCAACAATGAATAAGATACGTGTAGGATCCTCCCATTGACGGGATTTCCTCGTTACTTATAGATAATCCCCAAACCGACTCTCCCTGCCTAGGACATCAACGACAGGTATATAGACTCGCCCGGAGATTGTATCTAATGCCGCGCTGCGTTTCGTGGTGCTGACGAGCTGCAGAGCCAACAGCAGGGATTCTGTCATCGCCCTAAACTAAATATAGTTAAAAGCGATGACTTTTAATCGAGCTGGTAAGCCCTGCCCGGCTCCGTGCCCTGAACTAAGCCTAATAGAGTTGTAAGCGATGACAGGTATCCAGTTAATATCATGCTTAACACTGCCAACCTCGCATGGATCGGAGGAAACACATCAGGAAAAGAGTACGGTATCTACACAATATAGGGATTTCCTCGGCCAATGCCATGTAACACAATAACCTTACCAAAATAGACCCTCCAGCTGCATCGGTGATTAGGCATCCAAACTGCCGAATATTCTCTCCCCTCCATTTGGGCAATCTAGTCCTTGACACTAATGTATAAAAGGAGAGTGTGGGCACCCCTCTAGTGGTTCTACAGCAAGCTCACGAGTAAATTTTTGAGCCTTTACAACAAGCAAGCACCTCTCCCAGCAGAATTTGTAAAATGGTCTCTCTCACCGATGGCCAAAAGGCCGCTCTTAGTCCCGAGGCGGTCAAGTTCCTCAGCAGCATTCGCAACATACCTTTTGCAAACATGCTTTCACCTTTTCTTACCTCCCCTCGTCGCATCCCAGGCCTCCGTCAGGACTTGGAAGAGAAAACAGCTCCTGGACAAGAGGACTTGATCGACAAGCACAACCTCGGGATAAAGGAGATGACCATCGCCGACGTCTCTGTGGTGGTCATCGAGCCACCAGTCATCAAGCCCGAAAAAGAAAACAAGATCCTGTTCAATGTCTTTGGGGGGGCATTCATCATGGGCAGTGCAAGAGATCGCGGTGCGCTAACTATGGCGGTCGAGCTGGGTGTCCGCGTCTACTCAATCAGCTACACCAAAGCTCCCGAGGCAAAATATCCAGTCGCCCGCGACCAGTGTCTTGCCGTATACCGCAGACTCATCCTTCATGGGCCTCCAGGGTCTGATCCAATTGATCCAGCTGACATGTACACTATGGGAAGCTCCGCGGGCGCGCAGCTGCTTGTGTCGATGCTTCTGGTGGCCCGGAGCGAGGGTCTTCCTATGCCGTCGGCCGGACTGTACTTATGTACACCCGCCCTGGACCTGAGCGGTGCTGGAGACTCGATGGTCACAAATGCCCAAGACCGCGACATCGTGCCAGTCAGTCTTTTGAACAGCATGGTAACGCAGAACTACATCCCGGAAGGGATCAGCTTGACGGACCCTCTCTTCTCTCCGATGTACGCCGACTACGATGTGTCTTTCCCACGGACAGTAATTACTGTTGGCACGCGCGATTTCGCCCTTAGTAATGGCGTTCGGTTCTTCTGGAAGCTGCGGGATGCTGGTGTCAAGGTGGAACTGCTGGTGTCGGAGGGAATGTGGCATGGGTTCAACTGGGATCCCATTGTACCGGAGGCTCTGCATGCCCGTGCGGCAGTCGTTAAATTTCTAGAAGAGAGCATGTAAGACTTCTATGTTGTTGACAAGTATAGCAAGGTGGTTTCTTTTTACTATAGTGATGTTGGATCATGTCTGTAGCTTGTTTAGCACCAAGTTTGTAAAAGCTCCTTGCAGTTATTAAGCGCTTCTAGAAACCAGACTTCTTAAAATCTCTTTATTAGTTATAAAATTCCAGTCTTTCTAACTTTATAAATAATAGCTATAAAGGTATATT
>JABFFE010000459.1:0-35302 GCA_013623625.1 Fusarium setosum | reverse complement strand
ATTTTACTTTTTTTTTTTAATATAGTAAATTTTTATTAAGTTTTATATAACTACTTTAACTAGTATACTAACTTGTAGTTCTAGGCTATGCACTAATTTATTATATACTCTTAAAGAGGGATATATATTCTTTATAATAGCAAATCTATAATCTAACTTCCTTTTCATACATACGCACCCGTATAAATGAAACATGGTTCTTCCATCCTTGTCCTGAGGCACGGGCGAGAATCTGCACCACGCTAGAGTACTTAGTACTCCGTATGAGCTCCGCCTTTGCTGGGCATGAGACTTCTAGTTCGTCCAGATTCCAGATGTTCGTATGTAGCCTGTATCTTCCAGAAGCGTGTACGTTGTGTTGAAGTACGAAGGTTTGGGAGTCTTTGTGCTCGTGCTTGGCGCGAATGTCAAGTCGACTACCCTCTGAGCCGATGTATGTGCCATGCCAGTCAGGATAGTCACTCCACCCTTGGTCTGATGTCACTGTTTCAATGACGATGCATCGTATTGGAACTTGAACATGAACAGGGACTTGGAGGAGTAGTTGATGCTGTTTGTGATATGCATACGGCTCTCTCTCCAAATCCACCTCTTTCCACGACAGTTCACCTGTTACAATAGGTGTTACTGGGTAAGAATTGGGGAAGTTCAACCGGTATGGAATCGCCTCCGCGTGTTCAGCAGGCCATTTTAGATTTGAAGTTGCTCCGGATTTAACTAGAATGTCGATGATCTCCGGGTTGTCCATTTCGCGAGCGTAATCAAGTGCCATCTTGCCATTTTCGCAGGGATGATTCACATCCACACCTTCTTCGATAGCTCTTTTGAGATAAGTAACGAACCCTCCTTTTATAAGGAACTGCAGCTCCTGGGCCTTTGTTTGGGTACGCCCCGAAATACGTGAGGCCAATAGCCTTGCCACAGCTTCACGAGGCAAAAAGTAAAGAAGGTCGAGCGGTGACTGATCGTTGAAGCCCCTTCGCAATGTCATGTCTGCTCCTTTTTGTAGAAGGATCGAGGACGTTTCCACGTTTCTCTTCCAAACAGCATCATGTAGTGGAGGTTTTACCATATGACAAGTCTTTCCACTGAGATTGACCTGGGTGTGGTTGTCCAGCAACATCTTCATTATCTCTACACGGTTGGAGGCGGCTGCGAGTCCCAACGGCGTGGTCGGAACTGGGTCTTGGACCAGACATTCGCTGTCGGGATCGATTTGAGAACAAACAAACATCGGGAGGTCGAAAGCCACCGCCCAGTAAAGCCCACTAATGCTGCCCGGGGTGAAGAATTGGTGTGCCGGTAGTCCAGTTTTCGTCGCTATGCTCCTGACCATGAGACTTTTCACATGGTCACTCCATTCGTGAAATGGAGTTCTCATAAACGTCTCGCTTGTTTTCCAGAGAGCAGTATCCTTTTGCAAGACCTGTGCCAGATCTTCTGCCCAGTTTCTCAATGCATAGGGACATAACGGGTAATGTTCCAGAAACCTTTCCTCTGAGATGTTATGAGTGCCCGCTTTCATGGGGTTAGAAAGAAGGAATTGTAGCAAGGTTCTTGGCATGTGCTCTCGAATCATTGGAAACCAATCTCGTCGGGTTTCATCTTCGGTCAGGTAGTCTGTGAGAGTTTTGTGTACGACACTAAGCTCTCCATTTTGAGGGTCAATCAAAACCAACCCTCCGGTGACGCTATCGACGTCGCCAACATCCCATAGCGGTGTTTGTGGGTCATAGTCTAAATCTCCGTCATCGATGGCCAAGGCTTGTCTGAGTTGATCCGCTGTCAGTGGACTCTTCGCGTAGGCAACCCAAAAAAGTGCTTGTATAGCCATGCACGGGAGACTGTGCTCTCGTCTTCGGTCAGAATACTCATGCTTTAGACGCTCCAGGCCTCGCCTGTAAGCTTCGGTTGCAGTATCAGGCAACTGAGAAATGATTTCCCAGCGATGGCGAGGAGTCTCAGCTTCCAAAATCTCATCCATGAACAGTTGAGCCAGCAAGAAGAAGCCCTTACACCTCGGGATCAAAGCATCGATGAATTTGTTGTTCTCGGGATCCTCGCAATTAGCCTTCGAGAAACGTTCATGCATGTATAAGTTGAGGTCGATATCTTTCGCAGCCACACGGACCTGTGGATCACCTTTGAACATCCTTGTGATGCTCCCGTACGGTCGAGAGGTTATCAATATGCGGCAACTGTCACTTCCTCGCTGAACTTCTCGCAGCCGTTCCACAACGCCGGATTGCAGCTTTCGAGGAACCTCGTCGAGTCCATCCACGATGAGAATAACAGGGCCAACTTGGGCCATGGCGTGCATCAGTATTTCCATCTGGAATTCCACTTTCTTATGAGGTGAGAGGATCCCGGGCGTCGATTTAGACTGCGCGTTTCTGACAAACTCCAGGCTCGGCTGACCCTCTGGCCTCAGCGCGATCAACTGTGTCCAGAGGCTCATGATGATATCCATGGGGTATTCTAATGTTCGCATCCCCTCAACCTGATGTTGACAGAAGACGCAGACAACTTGAAATGAGGGAGGACTCCCGGCTTTTCTCTTCAATTGCTCAGTAGTGGTGACCCTAATTATTAATCGTTTGTCAGTGACCATACTTGTCATTGTGGATATGTCAAAGAAAAGTTCTTACGCAAGGCCTGTTTTCCCACTTCCCTCTGATGAGGTAACCAAATTAGTTTCGGTATCCCATTATGAAAGGGGGCCGTAGAACTCACGTATTCCATTTACCCAAAGAAGCCCATTATTCGATCTCTCCCATGCCTGAAATTCAGGCTCCTCCAGGAACCATTCACCGGTTCCCTCAGTTACTTGAAGACGTGATGGCACAGTTGATATTGCGTGGCTGATACTGGGTGCCCAAGCTCGAATGAATTGTTCTTTTATTCTTTCTGAGTAAAAGGGTAAGTATGGTGCAAAAGCCAAAAGTCCCGCAGTAAAAGATCGTCTCCTACTTGCACAAATAATAATAAAATACTGTGGAACATTCTAGTGATTATGGCTTCAAGAGCCGCTCCCGATATGAGGCAATAGAGAGATACTTACGCTGTTCGGTGGTCAACATGATATCCAGCATCTTACTCTGCATCAGCTGCGAGAGTTCGAGGTTGAATTCCCGGATCTGCTTAAAAGCCCCCTCCACAGTGACCTTTTGTGTGGGCCACTTCAGCCGTAACAGGAGCTTATGATGACGTTTTGAGGTGGGGTCAAGTCGAACTTGCAAGTCTGAAATGCATTTACTGATCTGTTCTTCAACCTCTTGTAACTTGTCTTTGTCTTCGATCTTGCTCCAGCTTGATTGCACGTCATATAGTAGGTCACGCAGCCGTGTGGTTTGCTCGAGGAGTTCCTCCCGCTCCTTCGTCGAGTTACGAATATCTCGCATGATATCGATGAGTGTGATGACATCTTCAATAATCTTCCTGACATCTCCGTAAGATGTCATAGCTGACGAGTTTAGTGGATAATACGATAAGGTGTCTTGAGTCTTCGATTTCACAAGTGAGAGGTAAAGAAGGGAGTAAGGTGAAGAAGGGAGTAAGGTAGTGGCATTATGGAAGGTCTTGAAATATAATGTTCCCTCTGACGTATAGGCCCCAACTGTAGCCTCACGCGTGACAGGACCAGACGCCCCATAGGTAGCGTCAGTGAGCAGAATCAACCTCATCCTTGCACCACACCATAACCCCAACCGTACATATGAGTAGCATGCATGTGTGCCCGAAACCACAGCCTTAAGAGCTTCTGAGCCGCAAGGCGCAGACCGGTCTGCCTTGTGGCGTTGACCGGTGATGTGGGACGCGGGACTTATTTGCAGTTGCAACCAAAAACTGGACCACAGTAACTAGGTAAATATTTTCGTCGTCGGCCGCTTTGTAGTGGGATTGTCACAGGGGGTAAGTTTTGTAATTTACGGCATTTGAACGATTCAACCCGAGACAACTGCCCGGCTGCATTTTGCCCCGCCCCAGGACTCGTATCGCCCTCGCTTAAGCAACCGGTCAAATAAACAGTCGTTGATGAGGCCTTCTATATGGCCTTGAAACGGTAATAGATTGGCGGTGGTTTTCTTCCCTGCATAAGACGCCGACAATCAGATTATGACCCGGTTCCTTACCTTTCGCCCTGGAGCGAGGGGGGCAAAAAGGAGCCGGGTAGTGTACGGAATAATACTGTTTCCATCCCCTCAAATGACCTAAAGCAACCAGGGCGTACCGGTTACATCATTATGAGCTACTAGCTAATCGCATACTATGCATCTAAGTTAAGAACGCTATATGGCATAATACGATTGGGCTAGATATTTAATGACCTCCTAGTTGCCTTAGGTCACTTAAGGGGATCGGATGGGAATTTAGAGACCGTCTGTACCCACTCAAACATTACTATCAAAGACAGTGGTCCGAAGGTCTAGGACTAGCCAAAAGTAGAAACCGGGATAGTATTATCAAGATGGCCCGACTGGGCTAAAAGCGAGGCGCAGATATTAACATAACAAGTACATATGGCTTCATAGTATTACACCTCTACTGGCTGGCCACGATAATTCGCCCACATCGCAATGCAGACAAGCCGGGTTCCCCGCTCAGATCTTAGGCCCTTCCAGCGCTAGTAAGGGTTTGGCAATTCCACGGGGTCCTTCAGTCACGCCTGCGTCGGGCAGCATCTTGGAACAGTGTGTCAGGGACAAGTTGATGCCGCTACAATACGGTCTGCTCGACGAACAATGGTCGGACTGGCTCCATCATGGCAATCGGGATCGCAGACAGCCACAGGCTTATCCCCACCAATGTGACATTGGAATAATATCTTTATTTTAATATTTATAACTAGGCTACTAATAATAAGCACGCGTTATAACACATCTTAAATTTGCTATCTAAAATCTTAAACTTTTTTGCTTTTAGTTCCTCGCAGTGAGGGTATGGGCTATCTCCCTCGGTGTGTCTTACTACCCCGCCCTGCTCGGCACTGAATCAAGGAGGGGTCAGCGTCTAAGGCTCGGGCGGCAGAGTGCATGGCTGACTGCAGATCTAGCGCTCGGTTTGTCGCGGCCACGTCGCTTTCCTTGTGGCGTTGATTGAAAATATGCATGCACGCATTTCTCTTTTCGACTATCTCAGGTGCCCCTACACAACCAATAAATATAGTTTGGTGATGCACAACGCGATTGCTCCCTGCATAAGGAAAGAGATGACACGGCAGGAAGAGTCATCCGACCCCATGCAAGTACCACAACACAGCCCGATCTTAGTATTAATTTACAACAATTTATGGGCTTCACCGATGTGTTGCATTTGTTTCTCGAGCGCCACCTGTTGTCTCATCTTACGTTAGAGTCTATATACCGCAGGTGATCTTCGCAACTACTGCAATCCAGGCAGTCTAGTGAGGCTGACGTACCATTTTGATTTGGTGTTGGTGCATTTCCACATCCTTTCGTCAATGACCAACTGTAGTCAGAAGGCCTCATTATCGGCAACGCCGGCTCTGGACAACCACTCGTGCCAATAGGACAGTCTCCCGGTGGCCTCATTTGTGCCAGGCTATAGGTGGCTGCCGTTATCTAGGGTCATAGGAGCAAGCCCCAATGAAGTAATGGAACGTTGTTTCAGGCGGGGGAACATAGATGCCTAATAGCACTTGCATAAAGGTTCTTGCTTAGTCACAGTTTTGATCCAGCGGACTGAAGCTCTTTACGCCGTTTGTAGGTTGCGGCACATCGTACACAGGGGATAGACCGGAACAGGTTATGACACAACTTGCGCACCTCCACTGTCCTATTAGTGTGTTACCTTTGTTTGATGCTGGACTGGCATTAAGTGTTAATCGTAGAGACTATCATGGTAATGTGGAGGAAGAAATGGTGGTGCGCGTTAAGTTGGATGTTGCCGTGCGTTCTGTATGGGAACTCATGGGCAAAAAGGAGGAAGCCCTTTAGAAGATTGGATAATGGGTCGAGGCCTTAAGATAGGAGCAGGACGTGTTCTGTAAGGCGTGGATAGAAAGGGTTATGAGCCATTCTGACCAATTTGGCATTGACAACAACGCATACACATGGCTGGCTATTCGTCGGGCCCTGGCTAGGATGAATAGCGAGGCTTTCGAGGAAGATCAAGTCAACCCGATGTAGGAGCGCGTAAGGCATGGGATATGCTGAGGCAGGGACCTCGAGTAGGAGCTTCGTTCTAGTAAAGCACGTTTCAATTTGCTCATCTTTGCACCGTATGGTGACTGAATGTGCTCAAGTATGCGAGGCTACATGTCGTGATTTCATGACATCAGTGTCGCCAATCTTGAAATGCCCTCAACGACTGCCCTACAACCGAACCGGTACCTAGTCCACCAATGCATTCCAACGCAATCTCAAAGGCGCGGCTCGCTCCAGGAACAGCATCGTGGCTAAGTTCCTTCCCTCTGCTAAGCACACGAAGTAGACATGTTAGTCACGTCGAACTGGCTCCCGTGACAAATTGGCGCGATTTGCACAGTAAATCCGAGACTTGGCGGTGTATATTGACTCAAGCGCCACTTACGCATGAGAGGCGTGTAAACAAAAAGCTACTCAGTCCAGAAACTTTGATTGTGCCAGTGGCTGAGAGGATATCTCTCCCGTTCGATGTCGCCAATGACATAGGCAACGGCGGTCAATCAGCATGTTCGCCGTCCGTCACACCATGGCCAATACACCACCAGCAGTGAAACCAAGACATAACAGGTACCCCAACAGCCAATATCATTCCATCTCTTCCTATATCTCTGGGAGAGAGACCCCCCCCTTCATATCCTCCGCCTTCCAAGGCTCGTATCTTACAAGGCACTTCGCCAAGGCTGCTCGAGCGCGGACGAGCTCATCATGGGTCATCTTTGCCATAATGGCATTGCGGCAGCCCTCCAGGTCCTTCAAAGCACCCTCAGCGGCCACCTCTGCCGATGCCTTTGGCTTTTTCGCATTAGTGAGTTCGTTATTCAAGCTGGGCCAGATCTGTCTCGTGGAATCCACCATCAACTCATCTCCTATGCGAACCCCCTTATGTTGCATCTTTGCGCTTTACATCTGACTTCGCTCGGATGTCTCGTCGAGACGATTGAAGAGGTCGTTTCTGGATGGACCTTGTGCTGCTGGCGAACTGGGTAGGAGTTGGTGAGCACCACTGGCGCGCCGGGAGGCCATCTCTCGCGTGCGTGACGCCTTTTGGTTCATCGCGTCGTTCACTCTCTTGAAGCCATCCTCAAGCTGTCCTGTCATGTGTAGCATCGCTTGTTGCTTGCCCTCCAGATTCGACAGTAATTCTGAGGCTCGCGCCAGGTTCTTGGTTGCCTCGGTCAGTCGTTGTTGGGCAGCTCGACATCGTTCATTGAGTGTGTTGATGCTGCACTTGGAAAGCCGGTCATCAAGGCTGATCGGGTCTTGTCCCTGCCCGGATTTTTGGAGCTCTCTGAGCGCCATCTTCTCCTTAGAAAAGCTGTCATCTAGTTCTGCGCGTCTAAGTGTGTTGACGATCTCGACCTTCTTAGATAATGGGTCGATCCGATCGGGGATGGTTTTACGCTGCAACACCATGCTCAGGAAGAAGACGACGTAGATGCCGCAGCTCCAGTCGTCATTCTGTCTGGGGCACATCTGGGGATAGAGTTAGCATACGAGCTGCGTTGGTGAGCAGAGACACGACTTGCCTTGGCCTGGCCTCCAAGGCCTCTGACGCGTAGACAGATTTGCCCAACCACCTGCGAAAGCGGTCTTTCACAGCTGCAAACTGTGATTCTCTTAGATCTGAATCATACATACAGAACCTGTATCCGTCACTAAGGAGCTCCAACATCCCCAAAGCCCAATGGTCAATACCAGAGTCATCAATTGGGAAATATAGCTTTTCTGGCTGATCCCTCATGGCTTTCAGTCCCTGTGGCAGAGCATTAGGTTTTGTGGCCCCGTGAAACCACAACGGATATAGAAGAATGCCCTTGTTTCCATCGTTGCGATGTCTCGCGTAGACTACCTTGCAGGCAATGTGTAGGACATCGTCCATGAGACGGTTTTCATCCGTCAACTGTTTCAAGACTTTACCGGCAGAAAGCCTGAAACTCCCTTCAATCCTTCTCCGAGAACTACTAGGCTCGCCCTCCCTAAATTCCGGGTCAGAACGGCGCCTGTTCGCTTTTCCGGTGGGAAAGACCACGGACGCACAGAACTCGTACGTCATCAACCAAGCGTCAGAAGCAGAGCTCTGGTCTTGAGGTCCAGGGAAGTCCATGATCAAGGTTGTCGGAGCCACACCTGGCTTGGGCAAAGGCGATAGGTTCAGTTCGGGTGGGCAAGGTCGGGGGTCGTGGGCTGAGGCTGCGTGTTGATGGCGGGGATGTTGCAGTTGAGGGAGTCTTATGAGGGGCGATCTGAATGATCCTCTTCTGACAAACCCGATGCCAAGCTCGGGTCCGGGGTCGTCGCCGCTTTCGTGAGAGGGAGATGAAGCAGACGAGGGGACCCAAAGTCCAAAGGGTCAACTCCGAGGTCCTGATCGATGGCTCCAACGAGACCAGGCGCTGCAGTAGCATGGTCAATAGGCGTCGAATGGTGTAGGTCAAAATTAAGATGTTGACTAGGCCCTGAATGGAGAAAGGGTTCAGGGGTATTGGGAACATGGGCGAAGGGCTCGCCCGTCTCTGTCGGCCCTGGCAGTGGTGGGTGTTGGCTCGTCTGAATGTTGGTGTTATCTTGCAAGGGTGCCAGGCTCGCGGGGTCAGCAATTTGGGCAGCCTCTAGAGCTGCAATTCCGCCTTGCTTTAGAAGGTCAATAATTTCCTGTTCGGCTGCTTGGGTGATCTCGACAGTGAAGCGGCTTGAGTTTGGTTTGGCCCAGAGCTTCTGGTAAAAGATACCCGTCATAGCCCAAAGACTGTCGGGGTCAAGTTCACGTTTGCCCTGGATGTGCTCGTGAACCCTGAAAATACTGTCCACCACCTTCAAGGGCACGTCTGACCCTGGGTAAGACCCTCGAATGTCTACTGGGAGCTAACCTGGCCACTCGTCGTTGAGAGTGGCGATCCGGTCGATTTTCCGTTGCTGGTCGTTCTCATGATCCTTCCTCTTCTTCTCGTCGTCCGCGGTCGATCTTCCAGGCTGTTTGCCGGCCTGTTTGAGCTTTTCGAAGCCTATCATGAAGCCTTTCGTAGCTTCCTCCCTGTCCTCTTGTTGATGGCTGGAGAGGATGATTTTCACGTCGACATCGCGCTGGGTTTCGCGGGTAGAAATGACAAGGTTGATGAGATCGGAGCCCTTTCGCTAGGAACACATGTTAGTCAGAGAGTTTCCATGGAGGAGGGAAGGGAGTGAATGTTTGGAATGGATCCCTAACATGATCAATCGAGGGAGAAATGCGCAAGACGACAGCTCCTTCCGTGGCCTGGCTTGGGGCAGATCATGCGATGAAGCACAAAGGCGAGAATAAAACACGATTGCAACTTCAACCCACTGTGATTCAGTATCGGGGTCTAGCGCATAAGCGTAGAACTGACGCTCTGATGAGCAGCTGTCAAGATCGAGGACTGCAATGGGTGCGCGCGACGCGGCGTTTCCGGTGACTGCGGTCGCAAGCTGATTTCTGTTGGCACCGAGCCCCGCCCCCTTGATGCGGCGGACATAGAGGATGAGATGGCGAGCTCGCCTGAGGAAGAGAAACCAGATTTCAACGCATGGCGTGGTCGAATAGTTCTCTGTGGCGAGAGTGTAAATGAGGTCTCTTGACGTTGTTCTTTGGCCGAAGAAGATGGTGGTATTACGAGAGAGTAACCGTTAGGAGAGACGGATGCTGTAGGAGGAGAAATTTCCGCCGAGGTCGATCTAGGACGCGTCGAGTTTCTCTTTCTGCCATTTCTCCTTCCATTCCATTCGCTGTGTTGTTTGTTTATTGTCCCTGGCCCTGTTTGCACTCAACACTCGGTGTGGGCGGGCCGGGATATTATAGGCGTGACGGGAGCGAGCATGGCTTCCTAGGCGGGGGTCAAGAGGCTAATCTCGCAAGGCTGGGGGAGGCGAAGGAGAGATTGATAATGAATTCATTGAGGATGGGCGAGGATGCGATGAGTGGCAGCTTGGTGATGGCGTTTGAGCAATGGATAGAAGCATGTCGGCAGTCGATGAGAACGAAGCAATAGCGGGGTTTGGTCGAGGCTGATCCGCCTTGAGAGACGAAGAGGCGTCAGTAGTGCTTCATCTCTAGATCAGAGTGGACAGAATGATGGTTCGGCAATGGCTTCACCCCCGCATTCGCTCATGCGCAAACGGGCAACTCATCCCTGGCAATGCCATCACGGTCAAAGGCCCAATTAAAGCCACACCCCTTGGAACGACCCCGGTTGGGCCTAATTGACGCCCTCTCGGCCGGCGGTCAGCTCCGGTCGAGACCAATCATTCTTTCTTCGACCGTAAGGTTGGCAACACAAGGTGAGGAGTCTAGCCACAGATTGTTCAGGCTGAACACGGAGGCGTTTGGATCACTGAAACGGCGCCAAGAGATGAATGGAACCGTTCAGGCGTCATTGCCGGGCCAGGCATCAATGACCAATTGATAGATGCACAATCAGGGCCATTCTGATCAGGTGGCTCAGCTTGCGCGATGGAGGACCAGCATCCAACCTCATAATACGTTGTGTCGCGATGCGCGTGGCATTGAGTGGGAATCTTGACGCCGTCGTGAGGTTGATTGTTGCTTCCAAATACACGTCTTGAGCATTGACTGCGGCTCTCGATAGATGTTTTCTAGAGCATAGTACCTAATTCAGCGATACAGCCACCCCTGTCATGTCGGAAGGATCATAACTATGATCCAGGTCGGCGGCGAAGCTGGCCTTGCAACTACGCTTAGATACGACGATTGTGTGTTAAGCTGACGACTGGGGCTCCAGATGAAGCGTGGAAGCGAGGACAGGACAGTTGAACAAGACTTGGGAACTTGACGGATCTAGCCTTGAATATAATGTCGCCTCGTACTCCTTGTGGGCTCATCTAGATGTACACTCATAAGACCCCCATACGAATTCGTTATGGACGTCAGAGGAAACCAATGAGAGTTCCACGAGCGATATGGACTCAGTGTATTCTTGGATTGCACCTGACAAGCACTATGTTCCAGACCTTTCCTCCTCCTTTCCTACCTTCACAAAGCAGCCGTCAATGTTGTGACAAAGGAGATCATCTGTAATAATCAAAGGAGAAACAAGAAGGGGGGCAATATTCAGTCGTTTCGGTCACGAAGACTCGATGCAGGGTCAAACACTCTATCCCAAGTGGGTGGTGCGCAGGTCTTTGCGTACAAGATGGAGGCGATGGTTGCTACCCTTGTCGTTCGAAGCGCGTCGAGAACTGGCGGTTATGTGTTGGTGAAGGAGGCCGTGCAGAAAAAAATTATACTTCAATGTTGCAAGTGCGGTAGAAACGGGTCGTCACTATCGGTGGAAGAGACAGCTCGGGTAGAATAAGTCATCGAAATGGGATCTGGAAGGAGATTGAGGTCAAGAGAGGCGTGACGGAAAAGGGACGCGACAAGAGGCGCAACATATTTCAGACAGGAAAAAAGGAGGCACCAAACAAAGAGTTGACGGTAAACTGTATTGAATTCAAGACGGAATTGTGGGCTCGATTGATTGACTAATGCGTTCATCATGCAGAGGTGTAGTGTTGGAGAAAAGGGGTGGTGATGTGTGGGAGAACCGAGACTGGATTTGTTTAGCCAATCAAGGAGCTCTGGGATCGCTGCGGGGCTAGCAGTCTAGACCCCACGACCAGGTTCTGTCAAGGCCACAAGTACCGCAACCTGCGGTACATCACGGAAGACGGAGGATTCCGGGGATAACGGCACGAGGGGGGTCCCTCGTCTGATCAGGGGGTCAATTACTAAGGAGACCTCGGCTAGATAGACCCCGTAGCTAGACATAACCCCCTACAAAAGGGGGCCCTCAACAGGGCCTGTTGTACCTAATCAAGTCACACATGTTTTCTTACATCGAGCGCGCCTAAGGCTTTGACAGGTTCGTCCATGCGGGTAGGAATGCTTCAGCCGCACGAGGCGTCCAGGCTTGCAGCTTTCACTTGGCAGAGAAAGAACCAACACACAGCCTTGTATGCCTATTTAAGAGTGTTTACGTAAATATTGACAGCCACTACATAGGAGCCACTGTCACCGGGCTTCATGTTGCACAAAGGCGGCTCTTAATTACAAGGAAGCGCCAGTATAGAGCCCGGGCGCCCCTTCAAATACCGCATTGGGCGATGCTATTATTTTACCGGAAAAAAAAAGAAAATGGCTATTTTAATACCCTTTTTCTATGCTTCAATTGACCTCAAAGGCGCAAATAACTGTGTGAGACCTCACATGCAAAGTCTCGACTACGATATATGAAGATGGATTGCACGGCCTACCTTCACGTGGTGTTTTAAGCATAATGTGGAAAGTCTGTTCAGCTCGCAATGGTCCAAAGCTTGTTTTCACTGTGGGATTGTGACATGAGATGGCAATACTGTTGTGCTAAAGGTTGCGTTTTTTGCTATTGTATCTCATGGCCTTATCGTCTCTCTAAGAGTGTTGAATGAACAAAAACATACTATCATGATAATTCGGAAGTGCTCTGGGTGCTAGAAGAGTACACCGGTGTACAACACATAGTATGTTTATCCATTGTCAAAGACCTAGAACCATCAAACCGCGAATGCGCCCAACTTGCACAGCCATCACCACAGTGGCTTGTCCGCATTCCTAAAGCATCCACCCCAAGGCAGAAAAGAGATCTAGGGAGTGAATGAGGCAATTACTGATATAGATTCTGCCTACCTACCAGCCACCCCGTAGAACGCAAGGTAGGGAAAGGATCAGCTCAAGAGAACCTCCGCAGAAGTAGCACTGGGCTTAAGCCACAGGGCCAGGTTAGTTGGTATTGATTGAAGTCTTCCCCGCTTACAAGCGGTACTTATTGACCATCAATTCTTGGCAATTTTGTAAGATAAAAGACTCGGAGGGAGTGCTTTGGAATCTGGAAACACCAAAGACATTGTTTTTGCTCCATGCCACATTTCCAGCCAAGGCTCAGATCAAATCTCCCACTCAACCACTTCAATGACACGTCTAAGCTCTGCCGTCACCGTTGGGGTTTGGACAGACTATTCTCGGCCCGGAGCATTCGCACAGACTCTGACTCTGAGCAATAAAGATGCTGTCGCTCTGCTGGCATTTCTAGCGACCCTGGTCAGCATTGTTGGTGTACGAAGCTGGAGGATCACTCGCTTCATCTTGTTTATAGTCTCCATTCCAAAGCGAGACCCTCAAGCCAACCCAGGCGACCAGACAAGCGACAACAAAACCGAAAATTCAAACAACATCAGCGAAAGCACAGGTGACAACTCAAGCGACAACACGGGAAGCAAGACAATGCTATCCCAGGTCGTTCCATATCAAGTCATCCTTCGAAACTCGGAAACACCCACTGGCGCCGCCTTTGGTTTGTCAAGCTGCATCTTCTCCAAAGGCGGCAGCAGCACAGCTCCGGGGAATCACCATCGGGCCAAGTCAACTCTCTTGGCTACCGTAGCCCTTGGCCATGGGTTCATATTCATCGCACTTTCTATCCTTACTTCGCAGATCGTGCTCGGGAGGACTGTTGTTTCGAAAGCTACTTCCACTTGCGGTAACTGGATACTCTCAACAAACAACAACTCCGATCAGTCTCTGGCATACAACGAATGGAGACTCAACTCTACACTTGATGCAGACAACTATGTTCAGAACTGTTACTTTGGCTCCCAGAGCACTAGTATCTTTGACTGTGAAATGCTGGTCACCCAATCGATTCCGTTTTCCGTTTTCCACGACGCCAGCTGCCCCTTCAAAAGCCATGTTTGCCGTACCAACTCTGCCATTGCCATGGAAACTCAAAACATCAGTTTCGCGCAGCTGGGAATCAATTCAAAGCTCGCGGATCAGCTGTATTTTCGAAGGCGCAGCACATGTGCCCCCATCCGAGAGGAGCTATTTTACGTGAAAACTTATACTTCTGAGGATTTCCCCTGGCTCAAAAGCGACGAAAATATGACCCTGTATTATTTCGATACTGGAACAGCTTCATTTTCCAACGGGAGCCTTCCGCATGTGGTCCCCAACGACAAGCTAGGTACATCCTATCAGCTGTCAGCATATTACCTTCCGATGCCTGTCACAAATACTACATCACAGACTTCTCCACTACAATTTCGTGATCTACTTCCCAATGGTCTTCATGGGCCGAGCATTGTGCTACTAGAGGGGAGAGGGATCATCTTTTACGAGAAATCCGACGACCCCCTCTGGTCCGTTCATACCAGGGTGAAGTATGGCAACGGCACCCTTGCTGGCGTTGATCTCAATGAGGCGCCAGTAGCTTACCGAATGGACAGCAATCTCAACATCATTGGCTGCGATGAAAGGGTGCAGATATGCGCCAAACATACCAAGCGATGTTTGCCATGGTCGGGTCTGCTGCTGGCGTATAACACAAGCGATTTGGATGAGCGAGCGGCCACTGATGACGAACTCTCAGCGGATATCGACATCCCTCTGATGATAGCGACACCTCTTCTTTTCAAAACCTCTATCCCAGACAGCATTGCGGAGAGAGATGGCTCCCTAGCCTTGCGAGCCTCGAGAACTTTACAAGGGGGCATACAATTACGCCTTGACCCAGAGCAATGGAAGACGGAACTCACATACTGGTTTGCCTTGGGGATGGCGCGGCTGCAGCTGGATATATATAAGACGATCGAGAGACCATCAGGTCTCGACGTTTATGGTGCAATGAACACGTGGACCGACACATCCGGGCATTGGGTGCAGGATAAGTTATGCGGAAAGATCAAATTCAGATCTCCAAACTATACATCCCTGAGTTTTGTTGGAGTCATGGTGGTTGTGGTGGTTTCTTTGGTGCTCATTCCCTTGAGCTTCTTTGAGGGCCTTATTGGTTTTATTCCTGTCAAGTGGCGTGGAAACCGGGTTCTATTATGGGCGTCATCGGAGAATCTCTCATTGCTGGAGGGAAGACAGAGGGTAGAGGGTGAAACTTCGGTCAAGGGGGAGACTATAGCTTGAGCGGTGGAATACGGGCAAGATAGAACTATATATTAGTCGACTCCTGGATTGGTAGAAGAACTCTTAAACTATACTTAAACCGAATCTATACATATTATTAATAAGGGCCCTTGCTATTTCTTAACTTAGCTTAGTATAATATATCCCGTGATATACCTTATATACTCTAGGGGGGAATTAATACTCAGGCTTCGTAGTCGTCTTGTTCGGACCATGACTACGGCCGTCTCGGTAGCCGTTACGATGAGAGTCACGCTAGGTGCGACAGTGCGGGTGCCCACGGATGCAGCTGCATCATTCCCAACGAATAACCAGCTCATGAAGTCGCTGTTAACGGTCGATGCAAAGTCAGCGGATACATATTTAGTCCACAACGTATCACGGGCGACTTCGGTAACGGTGAGCTCATCTTCGGTCGTTGTCGTCGCCGATGTGCCGGTGCCGTATCTCGTTGTGATGCAGGTGGTTATTGAACACTCGCCCGTCCTGGTTATAGTCTGATCGACCGTGTGAGTGCAGAGAACGCCGAACGATGTGACAGTCTTGGACTCGTAGCTGTTAAGGTCGAGTTCCCAAACTTGGATCTCAGTACGATCCATGCAGTCAGTTTCCCCACAGATTCTGGCACTATCGTCATTTGCTCTCTGAACGTTCTGACCGCCAAGGATGATCTTTGACACATTCAATCGAGCCCTGATGTGGATCTCAGTATGTGCATTTGGCTAGTACTTAACTAGGGGAATGACCTAACATACAGATCCTTAGCAGCCTCAAGACCCGGGCCTGTGTTGACGCCTGTGATGATTATAGTTCGACCATAAATCGGTACTTGGGATAGCTGCTTTTCCAAATCCCTGGCTCCCAAAGAATTGGCTAATATCGCCCAATGTGGGCATGTTGGGGAATATCAAGCTAAATGAAGCAAGATCAGTCAAATTTTAATACAAGAACTGGCCATTCGGACGATGATTTAATGAATTGGAATGTGATTATCTTTCCTCGGCCTCTGAGAAGACTGCTGTTGGCTATAAATTTCACCTTATTTTGTCGTTATGAAATCTCGCGCCCGGCCTCGGGTATTAACTCGGTCTTTGGGTTCAGTCTTTGATTGACTACGAAAGGATTCGCACACGCAAAGCGTACTTGAAACGCCCCATAAATTTTGCAATTGGGTCGGCTTTGGCGCTCTGGGCCTCGAGCGATGCAGCCCTATGTTGCCGCGCTCGACAATCATGGCATTGTTCAGGTTACAGGGACATGGTTGAGGTCACTCAGGTATTCCGCCCTCTAGAAACAAACCAATTCCATTTACCAAACCACTGCTATGACTACATGGATTACTCTCGTGATTCCAAGACTTCTCCAAGACCCCGACTGGCCCGGCTCAATGAAGGCTGATGGGCTACTACCGATTGTTTGTATCGAGCGAATCTAACTTCGCGGTGTGTAATTAAGCCCTGTGCTCTTCCTCTACAAATTGGCCCCTAAGTCTAAATGCTGGGCACGGGAGGAGAACCGCAATTACTCGAGCACGATGCTCCTTGGAGGCATTGATCCATCTGTGCATAGTTGCTCGCTGGATGATATGGTCCTGGTGGAAGTGAAGGCTTTCTTTAGTCAAATGTAACAGATGCGGTGAAGATGATTTCAAGATCCCTTTCTTCAATGTGGCTAGAGGGATCGGGTAACTTACACCAGCTTTCAATAGCACCTTTTGTCCACTATCAAGCTCGTGATAGACCTCACCCATCACGCAGGTCGAGATGTCTAGGGACACAGTTCTGTGCATATGACCTACTGCTCCAGGGTCGAGATCCAGATTGACGACATTTGCTCCTCCCAGCTCCATCTCACCAGTCTGAGGGTTGGGTTTGGTGGGAGGTACGATGATATCCTGTCTTCTATGACCAGCAACTGAGTCATGCGAAAGATGTTCCTTCAAATCCTGGTCATCCGCGAGCTCAGGGGCTAACTTGGTGGTAGCATAGGAGCGGGCTGCCGCGCCAAAACCGGGCACTGGGAAGTACTCTAATTCGGGAGCATCTACGTAGATGCTTTCACCAACGGCATGATCGTGGCCTGTAATGTGCCGTTTGACGGGTTGAACAGTGGCCGCGACTTCTGTCGACTTATCGTGGTTGGTAGAGATATCCATTAGATATCTGAAATGCAGACGTTCCTATATTGTAATGACAAAACTCACCGTAAGCACTTGCGGATAGGTCTGTCCTCGGTATGTACATACTTATCTCTGATGCAAACCTACTAGCGCGAAGAATAGTCATTACTCCAGACTGGGGAGCATTGAGAAGCTGGCTTCTTCCTCACTTCCTCAGTCGCATTTGTTGGATGCCCCACCAACATGGGGCTACACCAAGGTCTACTTTTATGTTCTACGTTGCAGGGTGATGAACGTCTTGGTTAATCCACCAGGTAGCGAGAGGCCGGAATGGCATTAGAAACCGGCTCAGACCTGCACTGAATTCTAATCCTTTCCGGCACAATTCCGAAATACACCTTCATCCTACGTAGGAAAATGTTTAATGACCAATGCAATAATTTAAAATTCTTGACTAAAATGGCCGTGTCGAGTCCGACTTCTCCACGACCAAGCCCGCTCTGCACACATTGTTTTATGGCCTGTACGACATCAATTCAGACTATACATGTTATTTTAAAAAAATTCACTTCCTCATTCAAGTCACTGACTTGATATTGCTATCATGCTACCGCGACAATATTCCCGGGACCTTTAGGCCCCATGTCACATTTTCCGGCACCCGGAAGTGGGCCGGAGGAATTTCCGGGGGTATTCCGTTGCGCGAGACAACACACGGGTAGTGCTTTTAAAATAACTCTCAGCCCTTGCTACTTCTGGACATCAAGGGTGATACTCCATTCGCCAAGTATTGACAAGGCATCTCAAAAATGATTCTGGAGATCTTACTCCCTCACTCTTTGGGCAGCGCCATCTTGTGGCTGCTTGCTGGTATTTTATCTCGTCTCCTGTACAACAAATACTGCCGAGGATTGAACAGGATACCGGGCCCTTGGCTTGCAGGCTTCACAGACTTATGGAGGCTGTTTGTTGTCCGGGGGCGTCGGGCCCAGGAAGTGCATATCGAATTGCATAAAAAATACGGACCAGCTGTTAGGCTAGGGCCCAGAGCCATATCCATCGCAGATCCCGAGGCGCTAAAGATCATCTACAGTCCAAGTGCAGGCTTTCCAAAGGTATTCAGCCAAGTCACACTCAGTCATAATCTACTCTGGATTACTTGTTAACCATGCCCTTCCAGTCAAGCTTCTACCCGGTGCAACAAGCCTTGGCTAGAGGGAATAGGCTCGAAACCATGTTCAACACGGCCAATGAGAGATACCATGCAAGACTCCGCAGAGCAGTTTCGAATGCCTACGCCATGAGCACGCTGGTCACTTTTGAGCCGTTTGTTGATTCGACCTCGACAGAGTTTCTCAGGCAGCTGAAGCTTCGTTTTGCGGACCGTCCAGGGAATGAAGGGATTTGTGACTTTGGCGCTTGGCTCCAATACTACGCTTTTGATGTGATTGGCGAGTTGACCTTTTCGAAGCGGCTAGGCTTTGTCGAAAGAGGCATTGATGTCGATCACATCATTCGAGATTTGGAGAGCTTCTTGAACTACGTGTCATGGGTGAGTTGGCCTGTTCAACCTAGTTCCAATTCTTGAGTCGACAGCCAGCTAACGCGAGTTACAACGGCAAGATTGGCCAAATTCCTTTCCTGGATAATCTATTTGTCAAGAATCCAATCAAGATTTGGATGGCGAAGAGCGGTCTGCTCAACTCGAGCGCCCCAGTGGCAGAATTTGCCAAAAAGCACCTCGTCGAACGTCAGCGTGAAGAGGAATCCGGTGAGGCAAAGGCTCCGAGGAGAGATTTCTTAAATCGTTTCAAGGAAGCACGAGCCAAGGATCCAGAATTCATCACTGAACAGCTGGTATTGGCCCTTACTGTCGCAAATATGTTTGCAGGGTCTGATACCACCGGCATAACTATGCGAGCCGTCTTCTATTTCTTATTGAGGGATCCTCCCAAAATGGAGAAATTACTAAACGAGCTCTCTCAGGAAAACAAGGCCGGAAGGTTCTCGAGAGACGATGCTCTTGTCCAGTGGGAAGAAGTCAGAGATCTGCCGTATCTAAGTGCCGTCGTCAACGAGGCTCTGCGTTGTCATCCTGCTGTCGGATTAACGATGGAGAGGGTTGTACCGCCCGCTGGTGTTACCCTGGCCGGGCACTTTGTACCTGGTGGTGCTATTGTTGGCTGCTCAGCCTGGGTCATCCATCAAGACACCGGAGTGTTTGGTTCCGATGCCGCAGAATTCCGTCCGGAAAGATGGATTGAGGCAACCCCTGAGCAGCGAAAGAAAATGAATAGTTGTTTGTTCTCATTCGGCGCCGGGGCGAGGACATGCATCGGCAAGAACATCTCCTTGCTGGAGCTTTACAAGCTGGTACCGGCCATTCTACGGACATTTGAGGTTAGTATTTCCAAAGGTGATGACAAAGAGCGTTAAGTGTTGAAAAGGCTAACACGCTACTTGGTTACAGCTCGAACTGGTAAATCCAGAAACTCCCTGGCGGCTACACAACGCGTGGTTCGTCAGACAGACGGGATTCAACGTACGGCTCAAGCAAAGGGAAAAGATTCTCTAAGAAGTTCAAAGGCAGTGGGTTGTGTAGTGTATGCTTACAATACGGATAACTTGTGGAGAGGGGTTGTTTGGCAGATCAAAAGCCCAAGTATTTCTTTCTTGAATAATTATGGAAGGAGGTAAATCGTTAGGCCATAAGCGATATTTTGTTGCATAATTACAAAATAAGGCTGCAAGAGCTGTGAATGATGCGTCTAAGGATGAGGAAGACGTCCCGAATAGAAACTATACCCGGGCCACATACTTGATGAACGAGGTCACCAGAGGTCACCAGCTTGAATTGATGCTAGGTAGGCTAGCTTCGGTGAACACCAAGTTAGCTATCCCACGATTGGAAGGTTCAGCAGTGAGTGATTGTGAAGCAAGCTATATCGATATATCCCGTTCGGGACCCTGAAAAACAGGGCAATCCGCCATGGAAGTTTGTATGCGAACTAATTGGCTGCTCTGTGACTAAGTCATGACAATTTTCATCCTAATATGTCAAGATCCATTGACGAGGTATCGTAGAGATTCATCATGGTAGGGTCCAGGTCCAAATCAAGATTGAACCCGCTACCCAACCCCAAGACACCCAGTCTTCCTTCACCAAAATCCCGATCCGCAATTGAATTGATGCCTCGATCAACGTTAAACCTCTCACTACCTTGTTGCGTCGTGAACTCGGTACCATTGGACCCGAAACGCTCCCCAAATGTTTCAAAGTTGAAGTCAGACATGACCCAGCTATTTCGACTATCGATACCGGGTCCGCCCATCCAGGATATGGGCAACTGTTCGCTCTTTCTTTCGTTTCCAGCTGGTCTCTCGGCTACGGTGCTCGCAAGATCGCGGTTGATCGTATAAGTCTCTGAACCTTGGCCACTCCGCACTCCTCCCCCACCATCTATCGATAATTCATTAAGTTCACTGGCATAGATGACTGAGGCCCCAATTCTTGGTTGTACCTGTCGAGGTTCTTGATCTTCTGCCTGAGGGGTAAGTTGTTGCAACATAATCTCTGGGCCCGAATCTCGCCCCATGGTTGATGGGCTCTGTCGACCACGATTGTTTGTTGGGGTACCATCGAGAGCACGCTGGACAAGCCGGCTAAGCCTTGAAACGCAGCGCATCATCTTTCCAGAAACCCATCGTTTGTGGCAGTACACATTCAAAGATTGGGTTGCTGAGAGGATGAGAGTCCCGTACCTCCTCTTGGAGCTTGGCTCCCTTGAAACCAGGCCGATCATCACCATTGCGCAGCTTGTGACGTAGTGGCTCAGGGCGAAGCTGTACTTGATCATGTCATCTTTGATATTCTGATGGGTAATGAGAATTCTTGCTGCGAGGCTTGCACATTCCATAGACGACTCAAGGTCGTCCTCTGTATGATTCAGCGCGTTTAAGCTGGGTAAAAGAGGCCGTCGGATTAAAAGGCGGAGATATGTACAACACTACATGGGTGTTAGCAGTATATAACGAACAAGTATCACGTTTGTACAGAGCTAACCGTTGAGAAAATCAAGGTCTGTTTAATCTGCCAGCGCAGACTCGTGCTGAATTGGGCCTCGAAAGGCATTTCGGGATCGTACTTCAGGTTCCTGGGAGCGGTGTCAAGCAGTTTGCAGAGTACCGTATCGACATATTCAACCATGGCAAATGCAGGCGCCCTCGATGCCTTAACACCGTACAGCACCTCCCAAGTCTTACCCGCCACACGAGAATATCGGACCATGGCGACGACGTACGGAATAGGCGAAGGAGACGTATCTCTGGCAGTCTCGGCAGCAATGTCATGCTGCAATTCCGAGATTGTTTCCTTTCTCGTAGCAAAGCGCGTCATCCATTCATCACTTAGATCGATGGGTAGTGAGGTGTCGACGTTGCTGTCCTGGATGAGGTATGGCTTGCCGGATTCGATGGCTATCCGGCGATCCACCATATATATAACCCACCACGCACGGGAATACAACTGATTATAGAAGGCCGGCATGCTTTCGATGGTGCTCTGGCGGTGTATTCCTATGGTATGTGCGACGGACACAGTGAGTGCGTGAACCCGCGCAGCCTTCTGGTTTGCGTCGAGGCGAAATAGGTAGATGACCTAGATAAAGTAAGCAAGTGTCCCATCACTATCACCACGATTGAACCCTTTATGTCTATCCGGCTTACCCTGACAATCAAGACCTGCAACATAAGTAAGGACTTTGTGGTCGTGTTGCTTGTTTCGAGTAAATCGTGGAGGAGACTCATCCCAACATTGTACAAGCTCCAACCGGATGAGTGGACGCCGCTGGGATCCGTAATCCTTGACGAAATGCTGCAGCGTCCGAGAGCCAGGCAAAAACAAACCAGAGCCACAGAAACACGCATGTGTTCTCGCTCTGTTGAGTCCGTTGTGGACCATAGAGAGGAGTATTGCCACATTTCGTTCAAGGTCTCCCATACTGTAGGTGGATGGATGAAAGGATACATGGAATGTATCTCGTCCATGTAGACTTGCAGATAATACCTAGACTGCTGTTCATCCGCCTTGACACCATGTTGTATAAGAACGCTCTCAAACCATCCCCTCGCTTTTCGAACCCCCATATCCCCTGGTGAGGTTGCAGGAGGGCGGAGGGAGGATGCTGGTGAGCAATAGTCTGGACGAATTGCGGGCGATGCAGTGCTAGTACAATCCAAACTGTCGTTCTCATCTTCGAATACCGGGGTCATGGTTATCTCCCCTGCAAACGTCTGGCCGTCCGTCTCTAGGGCATTCTGCAGTTTAGCTGAGGAGGGCTTGAGCTGATCGTCGGTAGATATATGACCGAGCGGAGGCCTTATGGAGTCCGGACTCGACGGCCGCATGATACGCAAGTGTCGCTCGACTGTGTCCAGACGAGCCAGAATCTCGCGGTTGATGGAGCTGTGGCGGGAATAGCAAGTGAGTAGCTGATACCAATGCTAGTCAAGGGAAGCGCCGGATTCCTACCTCTCAGCGGAATTATAAATAGAACCGGCTGCGTCTTGGATTTCCCTCGCTCCAAGAGCTGTCCTCGAGTCTCGTCGAAGCTGCTGTCCGCCTCCTCTCGGGGCGGATGTCAAGCAAGGTAGCTGTTTAGCTAGACATGGACGGCAGGGATCCCCACCCTCGCACTTGACACGGCTCAACCGGTCAGCATCGACAACTCACGGCCCAAGGAATGGGGAATAGCCACACCGACCTTTATTTTCCGCTGCTGGCATGAAATACTGTAGTAGGTGAGCTGGTCAATGACCCTGTCCGACTACGACTGGCAGCAGTAGACTTGACATACCAGGCTCTGGATATGTATTTGCCCCTCTTCATCTTCTTCGTAGGTCGCTCCGAAGGTTCAGTTCCCGTACTGGCGGCCGTGATAACTTCTGTGGTCTCTGTCCTGTCACCTTCATTTTTGTCCTTCTGGGTCGCCACAGCGGGCGCGTCATGGGTGTTGGAGGCGCCCAGCTCGCCGCCCTCGTTGCCGGCATCCCGCCCATGAGCATCTGACGGCGGCATTGTGTCGAAATTGGACCAAGGGACAAAGCAAAGCTGGGAGGAGGTTGACCAGCACAGCCAGCGCAGGTAATTGCGAGAGAAAGTCAAGTCGGATTCAGATTCACCCTGATGCAGAGGACTCTCTTTCTCTGCTTCCCCGCGAAATCGCTTCCCCGCGAACTGAGGCTTGGCTAGAGGGGACTAGCGTGTGGAGGAGTTTCATTTAGGGGCTAGAGGGGGTCAAGCTGGGTGCGCGTGCCCACCCTCACGCCCCGGCTAGTGACTACCCCAGACTGACGAGGCTTGTACGGGATTGGCCACAGTTCTCTGGGCACGGAATTTCAGCCGGGATTTCGGAGGGCTCCACCGTCTCCAGCGCACGAGTCCAGTTGGTGCAATCAAGTGCCTTGACTGGACCGCGTCGCGTAAGGTAAATGTTTGATACTCCCGGTTCCAGACCATCCATGCCAGCCACAGTTCTTGTTACCCCAGAACGCGCCCCACGCCGGGCGACCCGTCTCCTTGGAGCGCGAGCGAGCAGCCGAGGGGCCGAGGGAACCGGACAGAAGCTACGATATTCAGCATTGTGCCTGCCAGGCTTTGTGACACTTTTGCAGATGTGGAAGCCTGAAGATGGCAGAATGTAATTTAGGGTAGCAGTCAATCAATTTCGTGTCTACTTCGTGCTAACATTGTCTTCATTAGGCACGGTGTTGCTGACCAGACTCTGAGCCATAGGTAATCTTCGTGACATGTATCGCCATCAATTGTAAGTGATGAGACTTGGTAAGCAAATTCTTGTCCATACGTGTCTAGTCCTGCGACTGGAGACCAAGATGTGGAAGAAGCTTGTCCCTGATGTAATCTTCAGCACTGTGAAGCTTCACCCCCAGCTCCAAAATCTCGGGAGTTGGAATTTCGACTCCAGGGTACATCCCGACGTTGTTATACAGCTGAAGCATAATGTCTCGATCTGGGATGCCGCACGTTGGCTTGACTTTGTAAACCACCTTCTTTCCGGAAACTATTCAAGTCGAATCAGCACGCGCAAACTCGAGGTTAGAGGGGAAATATACCCTTTTCGAGAAGTGCATTGATCTGTCCCATTGTCTCACGGGCCCCGCTGGCAAGAAAGTACCTGCCGTCAAGGCTAGCTTTCTTGATCTCCCATTGGTCAAACAATGCCTTGCACACAGCAGAGAGGTCTTTTTCAACATAAAGCGAAGTCACTGCAATAGTTTAGTGACTAAACTTGTTCAAAAGGTAGAGCAGACCAACGTTCGGCATCAGGCCCAATGATGGGACGCGTCATGGTAATGACATCGGCATCTTTGTCATAAGCGGCGTACTTTCGCAAGATCATATTCTCGTAGAAATTTCCCGTCCGGATGAAGCATCCTTTGAGGCCAGCTTCACGAATCACAGCATCGACAGATTGTTTTCCTAATTGACTTGCTTAGCTGCGCTGCTCTGGGGACATTTTAACCTACCTTCATAGAGTCGAGTTACGAACTTGCCACCAGAGATCTCTCGGGAACTCGGCAATGTACTCCACAAGAAGCACTCAACTCCAGCTGCCACTGCTGCTTCTACAATATGCTGGCCTTGCTTTTCCTCGCTCATGGGGTCATCAAGGACAGCCTAGGATACCACACTTTGGTCAATACTATCCAACACACCTTGCACAAATGAGACGCACGGTATCGTAGAAGTCTGTGACAGCAAAGACACCCCAGACGCCCTTGAAAGCCTCTGTTAGGGTAGAGGGGACGGTCAGGTCGGCCTTGGCCAGTTGGGCGCCCTGTGAAGCCAGGGCCTTTGCCTTGTCTGAGTCTGGATTCCGGGTAAGGCATCGAACCTGGTACTCTTCTGGATACTGAACGAGTAGTTTCGCAACAGACCCACCTAGTAGGGTCAGCGACCGAGTGTAAAACTGAAAAGGTTGTACTTACCCTGAGTACCGGTTGCACCAAGGACCAAGACAGTTTTCGCCATAGTTGAATGTCAACACAGAAGCTTGATGTAATTTCTTGCAATTTGGGGTATTGAAGAGCAAGCTCAAGAGATACCAGCTAATAAACAACTATATCTAGATAAGACAGATAGTTGATAGTCAGAAGTAGTTTAGACGATGTGTTCTTCCCCACCGAGCATGTGATATAAGACAAACCGTAGATGAGAGAAGATGGGGCGCCGCATGCGTGATGTGGGGGACCTGGGACATGGGGCCATGGTAATGATGGGGCAGGGACACTTGAACAATGTTAGGTCAGGGCAGTCAAAGGATTTTACTAGGCTACCGTCCAGCCTTCTTCTCTTTGCTATCCAAGTTTTCTGTTGACGTTATCGTTAGCCCCAACAATGGCAGACCAGTTTTTATCCGAGATCAAGAGCCGCCGAACGAGCTACTCGCTTGAGGCCAAGTCGCCTGTCAGCGACGCTCGGATTGTCGAGATTGCTCGCGAGGTGGTCAAGCATACACCCAGCTCGTTCAATTGCCAATCAAGTCGGCTCGTAGTTTTACTCCGAGATGAGCACGTCAAGTTCTGGGAGATAGCAAAGCAGTGCTTCAAGGCTACTCTGCAAGAGGCTGTCTACCAGGAGTATGAGAAGAAACTGTCGCAGCGCCAGGCAGGATACGGGACGGTAAATACTTCTATCAGCCTCTAGCGCCGATTCTACCAAGGTGGTTGTTCTGATGTTTGACAGATCCTCCTTTTTGAAGACTTGGGCGTAATTCGCGAGTATCAGGTCAAGTTCCCACGATTCACCTGGCATCTGCTACAGTTCTCCGAGCACAACCACGCAATGCAAGCCTTCAATCTGTGGACGGCACTCGCCCTCGAGGGCTTTGGATGCAATCTGCAACATATAAACCCCACCGTCGACCAAAGAATCATCGGGCAATGGAACATCTCGCCACAGTGGTCATTGAAGGCACAGTTGGTATTTGGAACCCCAACTGGTGAACTCGCGCACGACAAGACTTTTCTCCCGACTGATGACCGTCTTTTTGTACATGGAAGAAGCTCTTAAGTGACTAAGTGGCGGTACTATGATATGTGAAAACTCTAGGTGAAGGAGCTTTCAGGATGGGAACAAAACCCCGGCGGTCGCTGGATGGGAAGAGTGTCACTGGTTTGGTAAACGTTAAGTTCGTTTACATTCAAGAAATCTGGCAAGATGACCGTTTGGGGACAATGTAATGTTTTGTATTCATGCATAGAGTACCCATGCAAGTACAAGCACATACCTCGTACTTTACCAAGCTGATTTGAAGTCCGTCAGCGGGTTGCACTTAGAGTCTATATCTCGATGATGCCTGAGATGGGGCTACTAAAGACTGCCCGAGCTAAGGATAGCATCGTCGCCGAACTCAAGCCCGTGAGTCATTTTCCACATGCTCGTCTCAGCAGCTTGTCAAACCTCTCCCTAGTATTCTCGATCATCCCCATCCATAAAGCCGCACATTGCCCTAAGGAGCTGGGAATAATTACTTCCGTCCCATTTGCCAAACCCATCCATCAAATGAGCAAATTTCCTTGCTATCTTCCTGGCTGCTACATCTCCAAACCTCTGAACCTCTCCAGCAAAGGAAATCAGGCCACCAGTCTGTAGGAAGCATCGCGCTGCATTGGATGCAGCTGGCCCTCGCTCTAGATCTAATGCAGTGCCTGAGAGAATTTGGCCCGTGGCGGTTCCTAGACCATCATCCCTCACGGTCGTCCAGTCGATGTCTTGCAACAACTCAAACGTGGGTGCATCAAGACGAACATCCTTCTGGCTTGATACGAGGATATACTGGCTAATTACGAGCGCCGAGATAAACAAGACTAGATCCGGTCGCGTGAGATGGGATTCGCGGATCCGATACGAATCCAAAATGGCGAATACTTGAGCAGCGTGGAGGACTGCCCTTCGAGCACTAGTGGACCGTGACCACTTCTCCACGTGTGTTAGAGCTGATGAAGCGGCCTCTAAGCCATCACGGCCAGAAGCAACTTCTAGAAGGTCTATATCTGCTGTGAGAGTGATGCACAAGTAGTTCCAGCCGAGTGCATTCGTTCGATTTCTACCGCCCAGAACGCTGGCATGCGTCGTCGGTAATAATAGGACATCAGCAATTATGCTCTTAGCACTGCTATCCCTGGCAAGCTCTTCAACAGGACTGACTGAGTGGAGCCCTGAAACCTGACTGTCCTCGTCCAGGAGTCTGGTGCGAGCGGCAATAGCCTTGAGGTAGAGGGCGCGGAGTAAGATCTGAGCAGAGTTGTCGTTGAGCTTTGAGGGTGAAATTGCGTGGAAATTACGGATATTCATCCGAGGCATAGTTAATCGTGCTCCCTGTTGGATGGCGTGCAGAAAGCTTGCCGCCGTTGTCGAGCCATCGAACAGAGCATCGTCACAGGGCAAATAAAGGTCCACCCTATCCATCTCGATCACCCCGGCAGTGTCCATGAGGCGGGCATACGCCATATCCAACCATGTGAAACAGGAAATCAAGCTGAACCTCGTTAGTAATGCAGACTGCAGGGAAGAAGTGGACTGACCGTTTGATCGACTCGATGCGTGCCCAGGCCTTCCAGAACCCGTCCGGGGTTGACGGACCCTGGCGAAGTTCAACCGCCAGATCATCACCTTGATTGGCAGCAAAGAGACCTTGTTTATCGGCGATCTAGTTACAATACACAAGTTAGATGGGAATGTTTATGAATAGCCCAACGATTTTGCGTGACTCACACGAAGCATTTGAGCGCAAAGCATGTATGCTTGACAGTCATCTACCTCATCCTGGGCAACGTGAGTGAGAGATCCGATGAGGTAAAAAGAATAGAATATAAAAGGAAATATTTCGTACACGAAAACCCAGTGCTAGATAGACAACGATCAATGCAGAGGCGAGAGTCGCGAGTAGCTCTGATGGCGAGCACTGGGTAAGCGTCTGGGACGTCATGTCGTTCAGACAAGCTGGAATCAGTTTCTAAAAAGAAGCTCAGCGCTTTGCACGTTGATAGAAAGATGGCATGCAGAGATATAATACTTTGAGGTATCGAGTAACGAATGCTCTTGTATGTATCCGATCCAAGTACGACAGACCAACCAGGCACATTGCAAGTAATAGCGAATTTGGAGTGTTTCTGGCGTCAAAGGTACTCTTGTGCATGAATGGTAAGATGGGATGGAAGAACTGGAAGAAAAAGTCTAAGCTAGAGTCGAGAATCTCCACGATAGGAACCGCAGGGTCGGGGTCGGGGGACGAAGTAAAAGAATCATCGAGTTCTCTGCAGTACCGCACAAGGCGGCTTCTACATTCTTCGTCCATGCTGATTCGGGGCGTCTGGTGGCTATCAGCCATAGAAGGATTAGACGTGTGGCAAGAAGCTTGGAGTGTCGCAAAAATGTTGTCAGTCTTGTGGTGAACAGCTTGATTCCATAGCCGTTTAATAAGTCGTGTCGGGATCTTTGGTCTTTGTCTTGACCATACCCGCCGAATCTGTTTCATTTGTCCGGTGGAAATGGCCATCAGACCACTACTGCTCGAGTCGTTGCTCGTTGACTCCATGTCTATGGCAGGCAGCGACAGCTGTAAACTGGAATTGTCCAAATCGAGACGGTCCATCACGTTAAAGGTCAGCTGCAGATCATTGGGTAATGATATATTTCCCAAATCATATGAAAACATGTCGAAATCCTCAGTATCTTGAAAGCCATGCTGCTGGCTATCGTCTCCTAGTGGAAATGTTGGCGGCAACTCGATATTCAGCTCGGCTTCAAAGGTCTGAGAGATGGTGAAGGGTGGATGGTCTAGTGGGCTCTCCGGCTGGCTGTTTTCAATATCCTGTAAGGATCCCCTTCCGTGATTCTGCCCTGTCTGCTGTCGCGGAGACGTCGGTTCACCGACATCATTCATGCTAGGAGACCGATCCGGAGCGGCATGATCTGTTGCACCCTTGGCGGTTTTCCTAGGCCCGGAGCCACTTTGGGCAATGGACCCGGTTGATGATTCCATAGCGCCGCCATCTTCAAACCCGTCTTCGTTCAAGTTAGTTTGGGGAGATGCATCTAGTCTATAGAACTCGGTAGGTGGCGTTGTCATACTTGCATCCATGTTCACCGAGATCTGCTCTGGTGATACTTGGGACACGCTTGCCAGCGCCAGAAATGGAGTAGTTGCCCGCGAAGGTTGTGGTTGGATTGGTTGTTGGTGGCTCGTGGGGATATGTGTGTTGGGGGATTCACTCGATTGTCGCTCGGGGCCGGGTACGGAGACTCCTTTGTCTCTCGACGAAGTATTGCAGTCTCCGACAAAGATAACGTCTAGAGGGTGCCGTTTAGTCTGAGCATTCGAATATTCGTCTTCGTAGGTCCTCGATGGTCGGCGGCCGTGGTCATTTTGCGAAGAATGCGTTTGGAGATGTCGGAAGAGGACGTCACTGCGGCCACAGATTAGTCGTCGCAGGTATACGAGTTAGACCGCCACATAAATGGACATACCTTCTGGCGTAACTCTTTCCGCACTTGTGGCATTTGAAAGGCTTCTCGCCAGTATCTACAGCTATGTTAGCCAGGACCAAGACGCTAGGCATTTGCAAGGACTGGTGCGGCATACGTGCTCGCTGATGGCGCCTTAGATGTTCCTCCTTAGTAAATACGCGGTCACAGTACGCGCATTGCCTGTGTCTGCCTCTGGGGCGAACGGCATGACTTGGCATGACGAGGTTGATCGCAATGGCTTCTTTTAACAATTTTCACGTGGAATGTTCAAAAATTTCGACGGAGCATTCAAGTGCCGCCAAAATCTATCATCCATCCTGACGATGCTAAAGGATGACCTTAAACTGAGCTACACCAAACTGAGCTTCTCCGCAATCACCGTCGTCAGGACCGGAATTGCTACCGAAAAGCCGTCACCATTCCGGAGCTAACGAGGAGTCCACCGTTCGCAGCACCGGGGTTTAGATTAGTAATCAAAATAGAGGCTCCTATCGGCTGCGTGAGCGTTGAAAGAATAGAAATCTTGGGCAGGCTGCAAACACGATCACCGCCTTGGATGAGATATCGGACCACTGAGACTCCCAGGTAGAACATAACTTCTTGTCAAGAGTGACGTAACTACATTAATTATTATGATTAGCATGAGAGCCAGAAGCTCGGTTAGGGATGCATGGACATGACTGGATAGTGTCAAAGCCAGATGATGACTTTGACAAGGACTTCAGTCTCGGGTCGATTTTCTTTTGCGCCTTCATGTCATGTAAATAGACGGCTAAGAAAGCTATAAGAGCACCTCCAATACATCCCTTGCAAACCGCGAGGCTTCCTAGGAGCCCCACGGGTGAGATGCCCCATGGTGGGGTGAGCACCAGACTCGACCACCTCGTGTTAACATGTGGGAGCCAACATGGGGCCATTCAAGTTTCAGGACAATGTTTCTATATGATGGCTTACTTATTAGAAATACTGTTGATCTGACACACTGTATTTGCTGCATTTCAGGTTTCCCGGCGGGCCCAACCACGTATCGAAATTCAAGCTCAGACTACGCGTTATCCAGTTCATCAGCATAACCAAGAAAACATGTTTGACTGGGATACGGATTCGTTCATGTCAGGGTGGGACAAGAAGTACGTCTCTACCAACGTAAAGGCCGAGGCACGACAGTATGATCGAGATCTCTTCTTGGGGCTCAATTCCAAGTTGACTGCCTCTCGCCCGGAGCTACAAGGGTACAGCTATGCAATCATTGTACGTTGGATCTTGGTCACCGCTGATATAGATTCAGATACGCGAGAGATTACTAATGATAGACTTTATTAGGCTGCAGCATGCTGCGCTGTCGGCCGGGCAGATGTTGTAGGGCGCTTCTTTGACGACATCACGTTCGATTCTACGCCAGAGGCTTCGGAAAAGGCATTTCTTTGCCTGAGAGAAGCTATCACAATTGTTTTCCCATACGTTGGGATGCCAACCTGCATTCCTGCATGCTATGGAATGATTGGCGTCGTGCAGCGCAAGGGTTCCAAATATGCCTCGACCCAAGTCCTCCGCAAGACCACTATTGACGAAGATGATGTACAGAAAGGTCGTGAACTTCGTTCTAGAATCTACAGTGGGGTTGGGAATTCGGACATTTTCAGCTTGATGGACAAATACTTTACCGATCTGTGTAAGTCGCTGTCGCATCTCGTTCCTCGGCTTTGATCTTATCTGACCCTGTCTCGCTAGTCACCTGCTCAACTGTCGTTACATGGGGTTATCTTATTTCGAAAGCGAATGAAGAAGTGTTCCAGCCGCAAGAGTCCCATTTGATCATTGCAGCCTCAATAGCGGCCCTGGGCGCCACTCGACAGACAAAGAGCCACATCAAGGCCACTCTGGGCATTGGAAATTCCACTGAATGTGTCAAGGATGTGCTGGAAGTTGTCAAGAAGATTGCTGACTGGGCAGGTCGCCCAATTGGCGTCTTCGATGTTGATGGCCTTTCTCAGGAGATCCGGGATGCTTTGAAGAGGTAACGGCTCGCCAGACTCACTCACGAAAATAAAGTCGAAGGGTTTGGAAACACCTTATGGCAGATATAGGAAGAGATTAGAAGACGTATTAAACAGTCTCGTCTTGTCCATGTGAATATAAAGTCAAGACGCCGCAGACTTTGGACCAACTACTTGACATTTGAATGATCAATGGCTACCAACTGATGGATATTATCGGGAATCCATGCTTAGCCGAGTCCACCTTGAAGCAGTACAATCTCAAATCAGCTCCGGGCCCCATATGAACCAGGCATAACATAGCTGGGGCCGAGTTGGGGCCCCACATTCGTTAATCAAGGCTATTTTAAGTGTTCTGGGATCTGGCATGTTGATTTCTTAACTGCAAGCAACTTGTTCTCTAAGTCTTTTACTTGCTCCATATCACCACATCTCTTGAAGCGATATGGCGTGGAGTCGGTTGATTAGATTCCTCGACGATGAAGACCATGTTTGTATGGGTGATGCCATATTAGATCCCGCTGAAGACTTGGTGGGCATGTTAAAGGATGGGAATCTTACGGCCATCGAGCTAGTTGGCAAAGATTTGTTCGATGCAAAACCGACAGACAAAGTGTGTCGAGTTAAGAAGCTCCTGGGACCCCTAGACCCAGCAGACGTCCCGATAATACGCTGCGTTGGCTTGAACTATGCCAAACACAGTAAGTTACATCTTCGGCCACTTCAATGCCTTCTCATTTTTGATCCAATCTCAAGACTACGCAACTTGCCCTACTAACCGTACCAGTCAAGGAGACCGGAAGAGCCCCGCCACCGTATCCTTCCATTTTCATCAAGCCGTCTCGATCAGTTACAGGCTGGGCCGATGATATCCCAATACCGACAATCGCACAGAGGGATCAACTTGATTACGAGGGCGAATTAGTAGGTGCTCAAGCAAAGATTATATGAGGATTTCGCAAGGCTAATCCAGGCCAAGGCTATTGTGATTGGGAAAGAAGGCAAGGATATATCTGAGGAGGATGCCTTGAAGTATGTGGCAGGATATACCGTCGCAAACGATGTCTCGGCGCGGACATGGCAGAGAGATCCCCAATTCGCCGGTAGCGTCCCGCAATGGTGTTTCTCCAAAGGATTTGATCATTTTGCGCCGATGGGCCCTGCAATCGTTTCACCAAGGGTGAGTGAACTGATAGAGAAGTGGTCATAGGGTAGAGCTAACAGTGAAAGGCAGGTACTTGGAGCAGCTGAAAATCTCTTGCTTGAAACGAAGGTCAATGGAGAGCTTCGCCAGGAGGCAGACACAGACGACCTGGTGTTTGGTGTGAAAAGAATTATTGCATTTGTGAGTCAGGGAACAACTCTAGAGAAAGGCTCGGTAATTCTTACTGGAACTCCGGGAGGCGTGGCTCTGGGAATGAAACCCCCCAAATGGTTAACTGATGGCGACACCGTTGAGGTCTCTATCAGCGGAATTGGCACAATACGCAACAGAATGGTCTTCTTATGATATATTACAGAATAGTAACCTAGGCGCATGATCAACATCAGTGTCCAGTATTCCAGCGTGTATTGCTTCCCTCAATGTCCAAGTAATTCTCAGACTTAGCTTCCACTATGCGTTAAAGCCCATCACCCAGGTATACCTGCAAGTAGGGAGATGCTTTAATGATGCAGAACCTCCGCATGGTCTACCTTGTTTCACCAGCATCGGAAAATCCCCATTACTTGAGATGTTTTTCTCTGCAAGGCTTGAAACTATAACACTCAGCTGATTTCTGAGCCCCCCAAGCTCCTGGGATGTTTCCAAAGGGTCTTGGCTACAAGAATGAGCGGCAATGTGGCATAGTTTGGCACAACATCACCCGTTTATATGCTTGATCTGGTCTACCGTTCTAGTGTTAACAAACACGCCAGGTATATAGCTATAGTAAGTCTCTGGGGACCCAAGCCCAACGTCTAGTAGGTGAAACCTGTTATATAGCTTCTCCCATCCCTATTACTATATGATGTTAATGGAATGCTTGTAAGCCCGTAATACCTTTACCAATGATCATAGCTGTGTCTACGTTAGCTTGCGAATTCAGACAAAGGGCATCATAACTCACAATGAATGTCAGACTGTCCTTCATACGTCTGAACAACGAAAAGATTTGCCACATGGCGACCTAGTTTATCTAAGAATTATCATTCAGGTTAAGTGGCGGATGTCGGAGGAAGCTCACCAATGTGGTACTCATCCGAGGCAGCATTCCTGATGGAGCTATTAACAAAATTCCCGTACAATAAGAGAGTGTGTAGAATGTTTACCCTCCAAAGATTTCTTGTAATCTGGTTACAATTAGCCAAGGGTACCTCGCCAATAGGAGGGAAAGGACGCCTTACGTGCGTGCTCCGGCCAATGCTCGGTCACAATTCTGTCTTTTGATCATGGAAATCACTTCCGGTGCAAACATACCCTGGTCTTTCAGCCGACCGACCTGTATAGCAGCTAGCGTGCCGTATGCGGCATCAGTCAGAGAATCGCTTAGTTTCTTTTGTATTAGTTGATACTTTGCGAGCGGGTTCCCGAACTGCCATCTATCCAGCGCATACGTCCGGGCTCGGTCGATGCAGTCCTCCAATGCTCCCATGGTGCCAAACGCAATGCCGTAGCGGGCTGAATTGAGACAGCTGAAGGGGCCTCGAAGACCTTCAACCTCAAGCATGTTTTCTTCGGGAACGGGACAGTCATCCAACTGGATCATGCCAGTTATAGAGGCCCGGAGATCATTCTTTTGCTTGAGTGCAGGAGTTTCGAGCGTTCCGGGAGGACAGCGGTCTCTCTCAATAAGGAATCCCTTGATTTTACTAGTGCTTTCCAGTTTAGCCCAGACAAGTAGCAAATCTGCAATAGGCGAATTTATAATCCAGGTCTTCGCGCCAGAGATAGAGTAGAAACCTTTCTTTGAAGGATGTGGCCGAGCTATCGTCTCCATCGACCAAGGATCAGAGCCATGGTTTGGCTCTGTTAGTCCGAAACAACTGATCATGGTTCCTTGAGCTAGTTGAGGGAGAAACCTATCCTTCTGTTCTTCCGTGCCATGTTCAGAGATGGAGCCCATGACAAGCGAACTTTGGACAGACATGCCCGACCGATACCCGGAATCCATTGTGTTCATATCAACGTGTCAATAACATTCGGGCCCCTAACTGCTTTAACTTCCTGATCTACTAAAACCTTCTGCAATTAACCTTTATCTTAGCAATATAACTATATCTTAAATCCGCTGAAAGCTTCCGCTAATAACTTATCCTCTAGTTTCCTCCCCTCGTTCTTAGTTACTCTTCCCTCTATAACTCTATTACTAACTCCTAGAGTACTTTTAACTAATCTATATTATATTTAACCTTTTTGGTAGAAGCTCTCTTATATAATTAGATTACCTACTATATAAAGGCTTATTATTAGCTTTTAGCTATTTTCTTAGTCTTCTTAAGAAGAGGTATTATTATAAGTATTTTTTA
>JABFFE010000458.1:0-36257 GCA_013623625.1 Fusarium setosum | reverse complement strand
AGCATTAGGTTAATTATAATACTAAAGATATAGAAAGACGATATATTCTTTATTATAGTGAAGGCAAGCTGCTGGCAGCTGCGCACTTTAGATAGAGTGTTCACTTTATCAATTTCGTACTGACGATTGCATTTGCGAAGCTTTATGTCAGCTGTGTTGCCGATTAGATCTGAGAAGGCGGCCAAAAGGCAAACAGTATTAAATGGTAAACCCCTGTCCTCGTGTAAAACTGACATGGGGCTACGTGAATGCTTATATGGCGCGGATAAATACATGATGCCCCTTTTCGTTTGTTAGGTATCATCTATTGTACCTTCATGGTATCTTCGCTATTTCTCCTCCTCGCCATCCACGCATACACCGAATCAGGCCCTAGGTCTTGAGCCCTGAGTGAACCCAATGAATCCCAGGGCAGCAAAAGCGCACGTGCTGAGAAAACGAAAAACCCCCATCGCCCTGACACCTTGGTTCCAGAGCACGATGCAGTCAACGACCCCGAGGTAAGCTGTAGCAGCCAGGAAAGTATCGACCACATCATACCGTCGCCGCGAGTAGAAGAAAAACATGAGAATGCCGAGAGTGGCCGTCCGGGCGTTTCCAGCATGCCACACAGGCCATGTCTCTGGGACTTCGGCGATCCGAGCCGGCAGGCCGTAGTGCATGAGGACGCTGCGAGTGTCGCCGATGAGGGGCCAAACGGTCCCCCAGCACTGTGCGCCGGCTGCGAAAAGAGCGGGTATGTGGCGGTATTGGAAATCTTGAAACATGGTGGAGGTGGGACAGATGTGAGCCGAGTTGAGTGACAATGTGGATGTTGGATGTTGGATGTCCAGGTAACCAAGTATGTAAGACGGAAAGCGGGGAGGAATAAGCGTATATATAGTTCTTCTACGCCAAGCATCGGACATAAGACTTTAAACAAGGGGGAAATAACCGTGGCATTGCATAAGCGATATTCAACACTCAGATCTGATCTCATCCAGCTAAACCATTCCAAGTCATCTGACTCTTGACACCGGGCGGGGTGGTTTGCTCACCATGCAAAAAAACATGCACTTTCTAGGGGACTTATCTTCGTCCGGATATGAGGAGGGTCCTGGTGAGAGATGAGAAGCGTGCTGGATGTTTGTGGTAAACCATGGGTCGGGTGCTTACGCTTATAGAGGACAGGAAGGGTTTGTTCTAGACAGAGACTTTTGGCACTACGAAACTGATGGAAACTGCTTATATATTAATTGTAATAAACGTGAATGGACTGAGGTGCTTCACAGCCTCACCGGGGAATGGGGGATCAACTTCCTCCGGACAGAAACCACAAATCTGCTGCCATCGCGCTCTTGCGGCATTTATGCTAACCATTAGTTTCAACAAATTGATTGCCGAGACTGTATCTACAGTTTTGGGGGTTTTATGTTGTGTATGGCCAGTGAGAGAGGTCAGTAGATTTTAGCTCAATAATGAAATCGAAGCCGAAGAGTTACTACGAGTTGTTGCCTCTGGAGAGCTTTCAATCAATAAACTGGCTGGCCATTTTGAGCCTGATGAAATATCTAGACTATTAAGAAACTATGGAATACTACTCCTGGGCCATCAGATGCTCTGTAGTAATTGAGTACAGCCCTCTTATAGGACCTCAGTTTAAACCAGTTGATACAGTGGGTGTCTCGGGGGCGGCATCAAGCGGAAGACAGTCACTGCACGTTCTAAATCGATGGATATATTATGCATACCCTTGGATTTCCTTTGGGAACTCTAGGGACCTAGGTAATTACGCGGGGAGCAGTCAAGGCCTCTCGGGGAGGTTGGCAGATATCATGTCCAAACTCTAACAGCCACATCCACAACCCTTGCAGTTTCCGATCGAGCACCTTGCCCCCTTTTCGAAATTGAAGAAGCAATCGTCATGGGTCTTGCACTTTGACCAAGATCCACGACCGTGATTGAACGACTCCCAGCACCACTCTCCCCCTCGGACGTTGCCGCAGTTCTGCCAGCAGTACCCAGACTCATCACATCCCCAAAGCTCCTTGTTCCCGGGTGGAATGCATCTCCGCTCTTGCAGGGGGTTGTCGGTGTCTCTTTTGTTCGGGCTGACGATGCTGGCGGGGTGGTCTTTGCATTTCCGAAGGTCTTTCTTGTCGACGTAGCGTGGAAGGTCTTCTTTGCTCCAGTCCATAACGCCGAGAGCTCCGCATTCAATCTCCGGTGACGATGGTAGAGAGAAGATGCATCCTGTGTTGTATGCAATAAGAGTGAAGGTGGAGAGCTTCATGTTGAGAAAGATTAAGAAAGAGTTGTAGCCTTTGGTGACGTTGATTGGGTCCAAAGGAAGTCTTCGGGCTGTTGTTGTGCTGCCGTTTATTTCCCAAAGGCGACTGATTACCTGCTTTTATATCATTTATGATTGAGCTAGTCCATTACACTTCAGTCCAAAGCCACAGCTATTTTCGGAAGCATTGCAATTGCCGTTGGTTGGGTTCAGGGATAACAGAGCAACCATGCAGGTTGCACAACACATAAACTCCGTTCGTACGACCGGGCACAGAATTGACAGCTACTACTGCTAGGCTTGAACTTTTCCTCGGTGTCGTTCAAGTTAGGTAACGCAGCATGCTCGGAAGGTTGGGCCCGCCAATGTCTGCGTGCCAACGAATCCCCGAGTGGACTCTACACGTATATCTGGGCCTATAGCGTCTGGAGAATATACGACTGGGTCTCATGCGCACGGCTCCTACCCGTATAGTTAATAGGCCAGTGCCTCGCCCACTGTTCACCATCCAGTACCAGCCTTTGGATTTCTTTACTGCATGCTACGAGCTCAACAGGGAGGGGCAGCTGTCAAACCCCTCAGCCAACACGGTTGAAAGCCGTTTCAGGTCCTGTATGTTGGCCTCTGATCGGGTGCATCAGGCCAAGAACAGCCTTGATCTTGGCCATGCATGAATGTCCTGAAACTTGGAGGATCGAGACTGCAGGCTGAGCCACACAGCTGGGAGCGCTCAAGGCCATTTTTAGTATAGGGAAATATTTGATTGGCTTGAGCTGATAATTAAGAGTCGACGTCTCTTCAGCTTCCACTCCCATATATCCGTCTCGGCTGGTCGAATCCAGGCCCATGAAGAATCCACACGATGTCGTTCTTATTCACTTATTTTAAGGATGCGTTAAGGCGTGAGTGAGTAATTATCCTTCATGATATTACTGGAATGATCACTGGTACGACTCTCCGCTCCCATTTTCTTGTGTATTATAGTCGGGTGAGATATGTCTTGACTGACCGAATGTTGGTCGATGCTGTTGGGGCTTGCTGGCATGTTGGCTATGATGGACTCAGCCCCATGAATACTCGAGTAGGGGCAGCATTGAAGAAAATACGAAGAGGGAGGGAACTAAAGTATACAACCAACAAGTGGCCTTAAAAAAGAAATGCCCAGATGCCAATTCATCAGTGGTCTGATGAGTATCCCCAGCATGATCCCTGCGAGGTTTTACACGTCTCCGCTAATCCCGGCCTGACTGGACCAACAACAAATATCCTGGAGGCAACCCGTTCCACTTCAGGTGGTGTTGCTGTGCCAGTTCAGCAGAAGCCCCAGGGCGGTAACGGCCTAATGTCAGATGCCAAAATCGCACAACGCATCGTGACTCGGCGCCTCGTTATGCTGGAGCTGTCAAAATATATATCTCAGTTGCCTCCTGAGGTATAACCATTTTTGCTTTTCAATAAGACCCGGACCGGCTTGCAACGTGACGTTTACCCCGAATCCAAAATGTTAGATGGATATTAGCGACCGTGGCTGTCCTGAAATCATCATGCTTTTTCACCTTTATCAGGAGAAACTTTCGTATTAGCCTTGGAAAATCCTCAGTCTTGCGTACAAACTTTGTGTACTAGATATCCCAAACCCGAACTCCGTCAAAGTCCAAGCTAGCAATCCTCAACTGCCTCTTGGACTGGTCTTCCCAGGCCAGCATACCCCGACCCCCTTGGCTAGTAACTTTTCCTTCTTCATCTCTCCACTTGTCAGCCTCTGGTCCATCTTCCGTGCCACCTCTCGCAAATCTCCATTTGACATGTCGAGCAATGTCAAAGACTTCGACGCTACAGTCACCTTGCGCCCACACTGCTAGCTTATTTCCTCCATCAATAAACTTGACCTCAGTGACTCCCACGAAGCTGATCAACATTCTGCGTAGATCGTCATCGTCTGTTTGGGCGGCCGCAGCAGACAAGAGGCGCTTCTGGATGACTTCTTTCTTGTGAATGTCTAGTAGAAGCAGCTCACCACGCTCATCTCCCCCGACGGCGATCAGGTTACTGTTCGGATGCCATGTTACGGCACGCCTCCAGCATTCGCGACCATCGATTTCGCACTTCCAGTATAGAGGCTCGTCAGAATACAGGGAGAATATCCAAATAATGCCTGAGCCATCTGTTGCCATGAAATAGTTTGAGTCAGGACTGAAAGCACCCGTCCAGTTTTGGTGGTCTGTCTCAAAACGATGAATCTCCTCCCCTGCAATAGCATTCCAGATGCGAATGCTTCCATCCCATGCCACTGATGCAAAGAGCGACTCGTCGGGGCTCCAGCCAGTCCACATGATGGCATCGGTATGGCCTTTCAGCGTGAGGAAGTGTTTGAAGTCGTCGGCGGAGCAGATTTCAATATCCCAAGGAACACTGCTGTTTGACCGGGGTCGATCGCCAGGCAAGTACACCATCCACTTCCCCGAGGGGCTGAAAGTTTCAGATTGAAACGTAGTCTGCAGCCGCCCTTGAATTTGGATATTGTATCTGACATTTCGCTTGGCTATGACTTGGGATAGGGCCGGTGTGAACACCGTCTCAAGTTGGTCAAGCTCATCATCCGTCAACTGCGCTCCAAGATGAGCCAGCTTGGTCGAGGCGGCTTCAACTGCGGCTTTGCTAGCACTGCTCAAGGAAGAACTGTCTAAAGAAGATGTCTCCAGAGCTTTGAGAATATCCCACACAATGATGGTGGGGTTGGCATTCGGATCTCTTCGGCCGTAGTCGTATTCCTGGCTGGATACGAGAACGTTGGCATCACCGGGTTTGAAAGCAACACCTGAGATCCTCGACGTATGCCCTTTTAGTGTGATAATACTCGCCAAGGTTCCAGTATCGATGACGTGAATGTCATGTTCGACAGCGATCGCGAGGCGTTTGCCGTCGTTGCTGACACAGCCGTCATGGGGTGTGTCGTCGAAGGAGATCTTGTTCATTTCACTGCCCCATTGCAGCTTGCCATTCTCGGCATATGGGAAAGGGTTTCCATCCGAGGTGACGAAATCCTCATCTATGGCATATCGCCAGTCGTGGTAGAAGTCGTCGCTAGAATAGGATGGCATGCTTCAGGTCGATATATTTTGAGTTGCAAAGCGGATGACGTTGACTCGCAAGTCGACACCATCTTTATTACCATTGCAACTCTGGAGTGCTGCCTGGCGTCACGTGGGAATTGCAGATTTGCTGACTTATTTTGATCATTTTGCCCTCGAATAGGAAATGAACCCGATAATCAAGCGCGCTGGATGACGAATATTGCATGTTTTCCGAGGCGTGACGCCTTGAAATGAGAAGCCCATTTGGAGCAGGCTATAATGTTGCAAAGGCGTGATCACACCAGGGTCTTGTCGTCTCTGCTTACATCTTCCAGGGCACATAGCTTCATATTGTACTTCATTACTTCAACCGACTTTTCCTGGTTGGCCTGCGGCAGTGTACTAGACTGTCCAGGTATTTCATGCATCCAGGAGTTGTCCACAGAGTACAAAATTGGAATAACCAGCTTGCAGCTATCAGAAGCCATGGCTAGTGGTAAGTTTCTGTCAAAGATTTCTTATATATCTGCAATGCGGCGTAATGTCGCTTTGTTTCTTGGTCGGTAGCAACAGATGTAGGCATGGAGCACAACAGATTTGACGACGAAAGCCTAGGATCACATGACTAAAGATATTTCGATCGAGGGTGGTATCACAGGGGAATATGGATTGATTGACCTGCAGCGTCATAAAGTGCCGAAGACAGCGGGTTCATAATGAGCTCCCAACACTTGCTGCTAGATCTGGACTTATGCTGGCGTGGTGCTAGACTGGCGCTGGCAACACGACGGATAATTACTCGTGACGTCATAAACACCCCACACTATTGTAGCCCTGCGAAGATCGTCATCAACGGGATATTAGTGATAGCATTGAAACCTTGTCTTAGTACACCTTGGAAAGATGTGCTGTGAGACAGCCGCCATGAGGATAGTACAAGAGTGTCGTCATATCACTAGCTTGCATATAAAGTATTTTCGAGCCTTGATTAAGATGCAAGACTACCGGATCATGGGAGCCGGGTTACCGGAGCAGATCCCCCATGAAACCATTCAGACAGATGGCGCCCCAGTTCCAGCCGTTATCGCTAACATATCTACCTTAACCCACCGAGAAGGCGGAAATTATTAGGTAAAACTAGTGGTTACCCATTTGGATTTGGACACCAGGGGATTCAACCTTGGCTATAAAAGTTCTCTTATTATACTATGCTTAGAAAATATCTTCGTAGAACAGCCGATACAATCAGCGTCGGAGCACTCATGCTATTTATACTAGGAAAATCAACATGGGGGCTTTAGACACCAACGATTTCCTCAGGAATACAGTTCCAGAGCATAGTGCCATGATGAGAGTAAAAGGAGGGATCACTGTAATATCGCAATACACAATTCCAGCTCGTAAGAGTGTAGTGGGCTATTCAGCAAGCTGCCCCCCCTGACGAAGTAGCCAAGCAGCTCAGATAGAGTGGGTTATTTAAGATCCAAGGATGGACGAAGGAAACGACGTGACCGAAATAAATATATAAATGGCTGTCTCCCGGTGTTGACGACCCGGAATTAGCTGATATTACACTCATTTCGGGTCACCCGGTTATCGGGCTGACTTATGGCGTTGATATGCTCGAAAAACATTCCTACCGCTTGGTATGGCCACTTTGAAAACTTTCCGTGGTAGAAATCTCGAACAATCTGAGGGCAAAGTTTCCGAGGTCTTAATGGGGGGAAGAGAGTCGAGAGCTGGTCGAGTGGAAGCACATGTACTAGATGTCCAGTTGGGCAAAGTACTATTTGCGAAACCTGATGCAGACACCGTAAGATTGGATATTTCGGTCCATTAACTCACTGCCATTCTCTCTGCTCCGTTCTGTCTTGAGTGAGGTCTCTCGGTGATCTCGAAGGTAGGTAGGTATTCGGTGTGCGACCGGGATAGGATGCCGCCGTTGCGAGTGAGGCCTCTTGTGCGACACATTCCGTATCATCCAAGTTTCTCTCGCAATACGAGGAGAAAAGATGAAGGAGTATTCCCCAGCAGCAGAGTAAGTTGGCTTTAGAGAGATCGAAAGGCGGTCTGGTGGAGTCGAGAAAGCGCCTCGCGCTCGGGGCCCGCGCGTTCCTAATGTACTCCCTACTTAAACCTCGGCGCCGCCGATGTAGTCATGGGATGATGGCTGATACGAGGCGGTCAATTAGAGTTAGCAGATGGGAGCTCCACGTGGCTGTAAAGTGGACGCGCGGCTATGCTGGCCGAGACGGCGCTGCTCATTGGCCACAACGTAAACTTCGGCACCCTCGAGCCGTCTCGACATACTCGTCGCGCTCGGTGCTACCCGTCGAAATTGAGCCTTTGGGCTGTGAGACTCAGGGGAGGGAGCATCTGCTGCAGCTCTCCCAGCATTGGCTCGTAATGGCCGTCATCTTGAGTAAGACGGGTGCATCTTGAGCCGAGAGGACCGATTGCCAAGGCTTGGCTGTCAAGTTTCATGATGTTGAACCAACGGTTTGCTTTGGCGACGCCGCGACGCGTCCACTAGCTCCTGCAGCTGTGAAGTTCCTGCTAAGCAATAGCGAGGCAGCCAACTGGAGCCCTCATACGCGACCAAGGTCGTGATGACTCTGCAGGACTGGATCCCCCCATGACACTGACGGCATTCAACCATCAGAGCAATGTCCTCAGCCCCAGGCCCTCCCTCGTAGAGAGAACATTATCTCATTTATGTGCACTGCCGCATAATCAGGTGAAAATGTTCCATCACCCGAGTGGCTGCCGGGCGTGGTCACTAGCCATAGCCACCCGGCACATCGGCATCGTAATGTTGCACCCTCGTCACCGCTTAGCCCTATGGTATTTAATAAATGATCCCGGGCAGCCACGGCCGGGAGATGGATGCCCATGACTCCTCAAGCTCTGGCCATGGATTCTCGACAGCATTTCCTCGACGCGACCGACAAGCCGGCGGCCAGAATTTCTGCCGACGTCATCACAACGTCGTCAAGCACGACTGCGGTGAACGACGACAAGTGCGACCTCATTGGCAGTGTCTGTGGTGTTGTTGGTGCTGCTGACAGCCTCGACTGGCTCTCCTTGACCTTTAACCAACATGTGCCCGATCACTCGACGACACTACCATACCCGCAACAAACACCTGATGACGTCTCTGTACGCTTGGGAACTGGGCAAGAAATCGGTCGCGACGATGACTTCGACCAAGCCTACCGACAGCACAGCAGAACCTCTCACATGGGAATCCTCGACCCAACCTACGAGACGTTTACGAGTCGGAAAGGTCATGGATCACTTGTGTTCAAGATTGAAAAAAACACCGTCATCGTCATGGGCGACCCCCTTTGTCACGCTGAGAGCATTGAGCCATTGCTCGAGGAGTTGCGCGTCTGGCGCCACGACCGCGGGCTCAAGCTTGCCTTTATGGGAGTGGGAGAATCATTTGCAGATTTTGCACGTGCTAAAGGCTGGGTAACATTACAATTTGCCCGAGAACGCGCCCTGAATCCAACGTCGAATGCGGTGCTTCAAAGAACTGCCGGCAAGCGCATGCTTAGCCAATGCCGTCAACTTCTGGATCCAGCACGAGGTGGTGTCACAGTTCACGTGTATAGCCCAAGTACTTCAGGGAGGGACGCGTGTCTCGAGAGCCAGCTGCAGCAGGTTTACGACGACTGGCGCGATGACCGCAACCGCAAGCACTCTGCTAGTTCGCAGGCTTTTGTGACAGTCTATGACCTGTTCTCCCACCCAGACATCACCATCTTCCTCTATACTCGTGGCCAAGATGGGCATATCAATGGCCTCGCAACGCTAAGAACCGTGACAGCCAACGCTGGCTTCCATATCGATCCGGTCATTGCGACGTCGTTCGCACCCCGCGGCATCACCGACCTCCTCATAATCGCCTCGATGAGTTTACTTCAGAGAGCCCACATTTCCTATCTCAGCCTCGGCTACGAACCATTTGCCGATGTCGAATGCGGTTCTAAGCAGTCAGGCCTTGTCGCCTGGCTTACGCGGACGGGTTATCGCCGTGCAATGCAATCAATGCACGTCGACGGAAAGGCGGCGTTTTTCAACAAGTTTCGACCCGACGAATCGCTCAATTATAACTTGCATCTTGTGATCCCAAGCCGGACCTGGAAAATACAGCAGTCTGCCGCCTTGATGCACGTTGCAAATCTCAAGTTGAGATCTTTGTTTTAGGGGGACGCAAGAGTTGTCACACGGTCCAAGTGTCCCAAGTCGAAAGGGCGAGCTTAATAATGTCTTATAGATCAGTCGTTGCAACTTTTCTTCTTTTTTCCTTTGTTTCTGGGTTTATAACTGGGTTTATCATGGGTAGGAACATGCACGGACATCTTACATTGACTATTGGCCAGGACTCGGTGGCCTTTTTCCTTTTTCCTGTATAGTATAGATCTTTCGTTCGCCTGTATCGAGCCCCTAAACTTGGGACACTGACACTTTGACCAACTGTTCACTCGTCCAGGTAGAGGATGTTTACTTGGTGATGTATAAAGTTGACTCTCTCTCCGTCGGGTACACACCCCGTACGCCAACGGAATCAGGTCTATAATCACAACGGTTTACTCTACCGCTCAGAGATGTAGTATCTAGGTCCTGGTGGCAAAGATATAGATTTGGACGGAGTGCGTGTGTCACAGCCGTCGTGTTGTCAAACATCTAAGCAAGGTCGCTCTGCTTATGGTGATGGATCATAATCTCGAGGTAAACGCTGCAAGCATGCCTTAAGTTTGAGGCAGCAGGGTTGGCTGGGTTGCTGATACGAAGAGGGGAAGCATGGCAGTGCATGACCCGAAGAGGTCGACTGATTCTTCTCACCCTCGGACGTGACATTACAACCTCTTGCTCCTGCCAATGTTAAAGTGCCCTTCTAGCACGTAACATGGATATGAAGTCTCCTATGGAAATTACAACCACGTGCCAGCAGGTTCTTTGTTCCACTTGCCGGGACATTCTCCTCAACACCTCGGACCCGTCGACAAATAGGGCCGGGCCATTCAAGGCCAAGGGACAAACCTTGGAGGTCTTCAAGCACGCTGTGAAAAACAAATGCTACATCTGCTTAATGATATGGTACCTGGGCCGTCATCACCGACAACCTTGGCTTGAATCACCCGAGTTATGGATGCCAATGACTTTTTACACGCATCAAAACGCGGTGGACAAAAAAGATAACGTTATCAGACTCAGTGTCCATTATAGAAACCCTCTCACGGATGACCTTTTCGTAGCGGGGTTTTGCCTCATTCCTACGGACGGTGTGTTGTGGCTTCAAATCTGCTCTAGATCTCACTAATACTCTCATTCAGGTGTCGACTACAAGCGACAACTTGATTTCCCAGCACTTGAATCTATCGTGCCCCCTAGTCTTGCGTCAGCAACCAGACTGCAATGGTTTAATCATTGCCACTCTTCCCATCCACGCTGCAACGAGTCACTTACCTGCTCACCAAGCTGGCGACCTACCCGCCTGGTTGATATTGGTGACGCAGACTGTACAATCTGGAGACTCTGTGTGACGTCCGAAGAGGATATTTCACCATCTTCAGCACCTTACGCGACCCTCAGCTACCGTTGGGGCGAGACCCGTCACGCATGCTGCCTTTTGTCGTCTAATATTGCAATCTTTCGACAAGGACAGCCAGTTACTCGTCTCCCTTTACTATTCCGGGAGGTCATCGATGTTGCTCGAGAATTGTCGATCCGATACATCTGGATCGATGCCTTGTGCATTATTCAAGACTCCAAGGATGACTGGGAGAAGGAAGCCCCAACCATGCAACATGTGTACTCGAACTCTACGTGCACGCTTGCCGCCTCAGGGTCCCAAAGCCCGGATGATAGTCTTTTCCACACAAGAGATGTCGACTTTATTCGCCCAGGCATGGTTCGAAGCGCACTATTTTCCAACGAGCCTCGGCCTTTCTATATTTTCGACAACACGTACTGGGATCGTCAGATCTTCAACGGCCCGTTACACAATCGTGGTTGGGTCTTTCAGGAGCGGTTTCTATCACCACGGGTTCTTTACTTTGGGAAACATCAACTTCTCTGGGAATGCCGAACTCAACATCGATGTCAGGTATTTCCTGAAGGGATACCGTGTCACTTTTCCGACAAGACAATAGAATCCCTCATGGACTATCTATCGAAAAAGAGCGGCACTAAAATCGAGTCCATGGCTTTTAGGGCGTTCTCTCTTTGGGGCAGTCTCGTCCGACAATATTCCAGGTGTGATCTCACCCAGCCTTCTGACAAACTCCATGCCATGGCTGGTATTGCCAAGCTCTTTGAGCAAATCACCGGCGATGAGTACCTCGCTGGGCTATGGAAGTCACAGTTTACCTACATGCTGGACTGGGCTGCAAACAGCCCAAAATTGCAGCGCCCTCTAGAATACCGAGCCCCATCATGGTCCTGGGCATCCATCGACGGACCTGTCTTGCCGCAAGGCTCTTCGGCTCTTGCAGAACCTCTTGTCGAACTAGTGAGCGTGTCCGTTAGGTGCCAGACATCTGACAGGATGTCCACCGTTCTCGCAGCCTCTGCCGTGCTCCATGCCCGAGTCATCCCGGCTGTTTGTGAGCTTTTCAGTATGCCGTTTGCTACCTTTCAGAATTCTTCCAGGAAGTTCGAAGTACATGTCTCGCCAGATGCTGCGGATATGGGAATCATCCAAGGCCGTGAGATTTCGTATATGCCCTTGAAGCGTGACGCTATATACAGCGAGGGGGGGGACGTAAGAACCTTCTTCAATGCTTGTCTAATTTTGGAACACACTGGAACGTCTCTCAAAGGCCTGGACCAGTATCGTCGAATAGGCCGTTTCATCCTTTACGAGGAAGATGGTGTCGCTATAAACTCGATTTTGAAGCCTGGAATTGAAGTTAGGGAGATTGAAATGATTTGACGGCGCTCGTTACGGATTATCAACCGCGAGTGACATGGATGAGGCCGTTGGTCATTCCAGACAGGGTTATTCTTGTACCTTTCGGTCTTTACATCATACGCTAACAGGGTTTAAGTTTAAGAGAAAGATTAGAGAACTATACTACCATCTTGGCTTTGCTCATGACAGAGAGGGCCCGGCTTAATACAAGGTCATTGACGCAGCCATATGGTAGTAGAGAAGCTGCGCTCGATCTTTCCGTTATGAATATATCAACTAATGATTAGTTTTCATGGCATATTGGTAATTGTCTCTAAATGGGATATCTCGACATCGTACTGTGGCCGACTTCATACATTATTGAGTTACTGGTTGCCTAAAACACATATAACTAATTCTAGTAAATTGTCTGAGTAGTAACTTCTGATCAGCTGCATTGTCTCGATAGCGGTGCGACAATGTTGTTCCAAAACATTAGGGCTATGTGGTGTCAAGCTGACGGCGGGAGGTTGATGGGTGACTCCTGGCAATGTACGGGCTCGGCTATGTCACTGCTCCTGTGAATCTACTGCATGGGGGCTCTTGAAAGAGACTTGCATACCATTCTACTGCCATACAAAGGAGTGACGGCTCAATGTAATGGTGCTTTGGTAATCCAATCATACTCTATAGTTCAGACGTCAAAGACTAGCTTTAAGGCTGATTGAGAGACGCGTATGGCGAATATACCAATAGCAGACAAACACTTGCAAAGTCCCCAGGCAGGTCCCCTTAAATCCTTAACAATTCAACTTCCCTAAGGAGTTATCCGAGCTGCACGTCTGCTCCATCAAGAGCAGCTTGCCTTCACAACAGGTTATCAATGTACAGCCCTAAGGAGTAAAATCTATTCCCATTCCAGCCCGTTGCCCCCAGTCTACCCTAACCACCGCGGGTGTTGGTTTGCCAGCCGCCTTGGCTCCTCAAGGATCTCCAACGGCCTTTTCAGCCCCAGTCCCACAACCACACCGACTCTTGTAAACTTCCAATGGAACTGGAACCTGCGGTGAGGTATAATCCTGCGATGGAGGTGGAGGTTGTAGCCTTTGACTCTAATGAGTTCGCGGTCTATTCGTCACATGGTGCCCATGCTGCCACTTTGTTGAGTCTCTTCCGACATATTCGAATGGTGAATGAAGACTAGGTTTCCGCTGCCAGATGCGGTTGAACCGACATGTTTCTGAAACTACACTTAACGTCGGAATGTACCGAGTGTCCGCTTCTTTCGTGCCTCGCTAGTACTCGCGATAGCTATTGTAAATAGTCCCTCCTGATGATCCGGATACATTGATGTGTGTAAAAGAACACACAGCAGATGAATAAGACCAACGAGGCCCACCAAGACCACCGGTGTGGTTTCCGCCTAGTCTGGAGGTCTTCGATCATCCCTGAACCAGTAAATTAGCCTCACAGCAATTCCAAAATCAGGATATGCCGTGACTTACTTTTCCAGGGACAGAAGCTGGTGAGAACGCAGATCTGTGAGGGTACAAGGAAAGGGAGGTCCAGCAAAACAATTGGGGTTGAAATATGAGCAGCACAAATTGTAAATGACGATCAAAGAAGCAATATAATCTAAAAGGCACGGATTTACTGCGGCCTTGTTCCTGAACTAGCAGATATAGAGAGATGCTAGAGGCTATCCCACCAAATTCCGCCTATGGGTACTAATAGAACACCTCCATCATCGCCCTGGACTTTCATGCAAGCCACTTCTGGGAACAGGAATGCCATGGCAGAGCTAGAACTATCCACTTCGGATGATCGGCGACGTGTGGGGGCAAGGGAGGATGTGGCTAGAGCGAATGCGAGGCGTGTGCTTTGTCCTTACGGTGGCTAGCCGGTGGCCACATGCCACTTAGGTAGGTTTCCGGCCAGGTTTTCGGGTAGATGGGCTCTCCTTGCCGCGAGATAACCTAAGAGACTTGGGGTGGAGCGTTGGTAATGCTTTCCGACACCTCAAGAGGCAATGGAAGCAAGGCAAGGGTGAATGTGCCTGTTGGTAGGGTTGGGTGGAAGTAAGGCAGAAAACGAACAGGGTGTAATAGAGCCCAATATTTTGCCTCGGATTCTACCCTTGCACAGAGCTTCATTTACACCAGTCTTGATGAGCTGTCTGTCTCACCCAACTTAAACTAACCAGCCAGCCACACAAGATTCTCGTGCAGGATCAAGGGGTCTTTGATGAACTTGGAGAGCAAGTCTGGTTCTCTTGCACCCCGTTGCTATAAGGGCTAGGCATTGCCGTAGAAAAGCGCAGCCCGCTACCGACTCCGCTAAGCTCACAAGCATACTGTGGTCGTGATGAATTAATTGTCTCACTACGCCATATCAACGCGTCCTCGTTTCAGTCGCCATGTAACCGCGATGGGCTGAAACAGGCACCAAAGGAGAAGTGCGACTTGTCCAAGCTTATTGCCTTGGTTGGAACTCGTGGTGGAGCTACATGAAAATGAGACAAAGGATCATTTCTCTCGACTTGACATGAAACCCGAGACGAGGAAGGGCGATGAGGTGGTCAAATCTGTCTCGTGTTTTTTTGTCACACACCAAGACATTCAGCCTGACGATCTTGAGTGTGAGACTGTGTCCACAGGTCCGAAGCAGGGAGCTTCAAACATCAAATATGGTTCAGCCAAGCCCAAAAGACACATAGAATCTATCAATCTTGGCTGCAGCACTAAATCAGGGAGACTCAGACATCAAATACCCTTCAGTAAGCGACTGGTCCCGGAGACGCTCGAAGTATCAACCCTATCCTACAGCGAACATCTAGACACTATTTCCAAATTGAAGAAATTGGCCTTCGTTCAAGAGATGATAGATGCTAGTTAATAATCATCCCTAGTTCGATGTCGCCGTGGGATTTTGAGCGACTAGCATCAAAGCGGAGGACTGGCTGGCTGAGACTGCAAGGGAGAGACAGCGCCACGATGATCCCCATACAGCACTTCTGATTGACTCTGAGTTGGAATTTACAAATCTTGTGGGTACACAATTCGCCTCCGCCTATCATAGCCGAGCTTGTGGAAGCTGAAAGGGTTGTTGGTGTCGGATGCTGACCCTTGGCTCGTGTCCACAATGTTTGCTCCCTACGTTGGTTCACCATCACGCCTCCCTCTCCTCCGTCCTTCTACTCAAAATTCAGGTACATGCGGTCCGTAAAAGGGATTTAAAATGATGCGATCATCTGTGTCCAGTACCTACATACGCCCAAGCATCTCGACAGAAAGAGATGCATGTTGATATCACTAGAAACAAGCCTGCAAAGTTTGGGCACGTCAGAGCGGCCTTGGGCTTAGATCCTCGGTGCTAAGTGAGCACCGGTATGGTGTGCATGTGTTTGTTTGTTTAGAGCCGGAAACAACTGGAATGCCCCAGCCCACCATTACGTCGCCCCTTGCGCCACAGAATTCCCCCTGCACCGCAGTTCAGTATTACCAGCTATGAAATAAGTTTGGTGGCTTTCTTGGCAAAGCTTCCTGAAATAGAATATTGACCAAGACACTTGCAGGACTTGTTTGTGAGGGTGCGGAGCGAGGCATCATGAACAGGATGATAATCCAGAAAGCTGCAGTCCCCCAACGAGATTCTCAATTCTATTATACGTCTATTTCAATGTAAGCAATATTTTAGTACATGATGATAATAACAGGAACGAGATTGCATCGCTCAAAGCTCCGTAGACACTGGCTGCTTATCCTCCAAAAAACCCTCGCGTAATATACTCCGTTGTATTCTGCAGAGGCATGGAACCAAACAAGTCGGCAAAGTCGCTCACACACTTATTCCGAGCAGTCAGATGCCCTGGCTTCCTGCTGATACCCTGCGGGGGTTCCTCATTGACTGGTCGCTTCAGCCCCGAGACTTGCAATGGTCCGGTGCAGGTCAACATTGCGGCGATGAAGTTCAATGCGATATCTTCACAGTTGAATCTCTCATCGATGAGTGCCCGGACCTTGTTCATCAAAGGGTCGTCTGCGGAGAAGTAGTCGAGGAACGAAACATGAGTGAAGGCCAAGCCGGTGAGAATCATGGAGTAGTAGTCGAGGTGGGAACAGAAGCCGTATACCCAGTTCCCTTCTTTGTTCAGCCCAACACAGCGGGCGAAAGCGCCAACCAGCCGGTTCTGCCCGTGCTTCCGCCATGTCTGGAACACAAAGTCGAGATCAGAAGGGTCGTAGTGGACATCGTCGTCGGACAGCAAAATTGCCTTGGTGCGATATTCTGCATCTGGCCGAAGCTTTTCGTTGAGGCTATTGCGTTCGGACAGGCGATATCGCACCGTCACGTTGTTTGGAGAGACAAAGTTGGGAGGTGGTTGTGTCTCAATATCGTTCCAGACAATGACGACTTCGTGCAGTGAGGGTATCTTGTTGTCCAGAATAAGATGCAAGGTTGAGTTCAGTCGTTCTGGTCGCCGATATGTCTGAATGACAATGCTATAAGGATGATGTGGTTAGCATAGCTCGGTCCGAGTTGACCGGGCACAAGTCGGGGTAAAAGGAACATAAAGCAGACATACGTGAACTTGTCCTCCATTAAATCTCGATACTTGGACTGCGCCGTCTCCCAGATCTCCCGCGACGCATTTTGATGACGTTCAATGCAGCCTGGAGTCTCGGATTGTAACCCTGCATCGAGCTGAGGAGGAATCCGGTAGATGGGGAGGTCTATTTGGTGATGAGTAAGAAAGATCAAAGAAGAGACCAGAAAAAGAACCGAAATGATGATTGTGCTTCTTCTCGAGAGCCACGAGAGCGGCGTCGGCCCGTACGAAGCTATCATGGTCGCGTAGGTGCCGGTTCGTCGACGGACCCAGGCACTCAACAAGAGGCTCCTCGGCTCGGTGAACTTGGCCATTGCAGGAAGACGGTTTACTTTTTGAACGGAGCTCAAAACACGTCTCCTGGGGACAAAGGGCTGTGGGTCAGATTTAAGACATCTTTATTCTTCTCCAGGGAGACGGATTTGGCAGGCATTGATCTGCGCCCTAGACTCCCTCGCATTTCAGTCAATAAGTCTAGAACCAAGAGCGGGCGTGAGTTTAGTGGCTGTCACAATCGGCGTGGCCAGACAATGTGGCAGATGAAATGGGTATTATCGAGTGCCACCACACAGTCTTCTCCCTTACATCCCCGCACCATGCCGTTGGTAAGAATGGCGGAAGAAGCGCCGAGTCAGATAAATCATCTTCAATCCGACTGTTTATTTTTACCCCCATCCCTCCTCAGCGGCGGTCGCTGCTTACTCTACGTATCGCCTGGCCCTTGGTGCGATCGCGACGGGTTGCCCCAGCTCTCTACCTTGTCTTTCTTTCTTCCACTCTTTTCTCTCGCTATTTTTTCTCATGTTTTTCTAGATCTCTCCCTCTTTTGCCTTCTTTCCATCCCTCCGTGGCATCGCATAGTCTGGTGCTTGACAAAGCAGGCTGACGTCTGCCGACACAACTAGCTATGGCGGCCTATTCCAAACTTCCGATCGTCGAGACGCCGGTGCCACCGACGCAGTCAGGGCCAACATTACATACGGCATTATACATGGTGTGCGTTCACGCTCGGACGGTGATGGTTCTCGCGTTGGAGACTGACTAGGAGATTCTCGCAGTGCTTGGATCATCAGTTCAAATTCCACCGTTCTGTTTAATAAATGGGTGATCAAAACGGCAGGCTTTGGTGAAGGCCCTTAAGCAAGAACTCTTCATCTAATATCGTGCTAACGAGTCTGACAGATTATCGTATGTTCCAACACACAGATGGCGACCGGACCTGGAAATGCTAATCTCATCTCCATCTAGCCATCCTCCTAACATGCTGGCACCTATTCTTCGCCGCTATCGTCACCCAAATCCTCGCCCACACAACCACCTTGCTCGACAGCCGCCACTCTCTACCTGTTAACCGTCGCTTCTACATCCGCACCATTCTACCAGTCGGCCTGGTCTCTTCAGGCTCCCTTGTGTGTTGCAACATCGTTTATCTCTACTTGTCCGTAGCATTCATCCAAATGCTCAAAGCTGCGGCGCCAGTTGTCGTGCTCTTCACCTCTTGGGTTTGGGGCATCGTCAACCCCACACCGGGTATCATCGCCAACATCATGGTTATTGTGGCAGGTGTTGCTCTGGCCAGCGCGGGTGAGATCGCCTTCTCCTGGACTGGAGTCATTTTTCAACTCAGCGGCTTGGTGTTTGAGGCTATTAGGGTGGTGATGCTTCAGGTCATGCTAGGCGGCGAAGGGATGAACATGGATCCGCTGGTCAGCCTCTACTACTATGCCCCTGTCTGCGCGGCTCTCAATTTCGTCATGGCTTATGTCATTGAAATTCCACGGTTTGCATGGGAGGACCTCCTTCGAGTCGGCTGGTCACTGTTGTTGCTGAATGCTGCCATTGGGTTCATGGTGAGCTTTACCAGCATGGTCTTGGTGAGTGACTCTACTTTCCCCCAGAACCAGTTTCTTGTACAATGAAGTCACAGATTCTCTAACACGTATTACAGATCGGCAAGACTTCTGGTCTGGTGACCACATTGACCGGTATCTTTAAAAACATCTTGCTCATTGTCTTCTCGGTCGTCATCTGGCACACACACGTTTCATTGATCCAGGTAGTCGGCTATAGCATCAGCTTGTTAGGTCTACTTTATTACGCCTTTGGATTCAACAAGTGGATGGCTGCCTATGGTGCTGCCAAGTCCTGGGCCACAGACGTCTTTGCGTCAACAAAGAACAGCAGCGTCTCGTTCAAGGCGGTCATTTGTCTTGTCATAGCATTGGTTTGCATCATCAGCGCATTTCTGGTTGGTTATCACAAAGGCATTGCGATGGATATGTCACGTTTCCTTGGGTCAAATTAGCGTTTTATCAGAACTTAGAACTGCACAAAACTAGGTACTTAGAGTACAGCTAATCACACCAGCCATAGAACATTGAAAACCAGGGACCCGAAACCTACTAGTGCTTTGTGAGTCGTCATTTAAGCGAGGCTGCTGAATTCGGGCCATGATATTGTTCTCTCAGGAGCGCCCTTGTCAACAAGCATGCCTACTGACAACCAGGACTCTTCGAGACTTATCGTGGCCCATAAAGGTCGACGTTGGTTCGCCTATGGGTTGTTTTTGCCTCAGACACAGCCATTCTTATCTTTCAAGATGTATCCCAACAGCATGGCGTCTAAGGATACAATTCTGCGAGTATTTCGTGGATGATAAAGGCACATCTCGAGTATATGGTGCAAGGCCATGGGTGTGATATGAAGTCTCTATGCTCGTGCCACATCAATTGATTCGGGGGCTATTAGGCATAGAGTGGTATGGGTTGGCAGCTCGGCTAGGTAGTTCGTATTATATCACTTGTGTTCTGAAATCGAGACACTCCACACTCTATCTTGGCTTCATTGCCAGCGGCAGCAAGGACTAGCCCTAGCCAAGAAATAGATCAGACAGAACGTCCGCATTGCGCCGGCCACCGCCATATAGAGCGCAAGAAGGGGCCTTGGATACTATTCGACGATGAATGTTCCAGATCTCGTTAGGAACCGATACTGGTTCTTCACTACCAGAACTTGTCCAACTTCAAAGGCTTTGTGGCACATTGATAATGCAATTGCCTGACTAGATAATTGCAATGCCCCAATCACGCACTCCAGGCATCTTAGTTTGTGGCCAGTCATGTTAGAGAAAAGCAACCTAACTGTCGTGCAGGATTCAGACACTGCTTAATGGTTATAGTTCATCGTACTGCAACACGTGAAGTGCTCCGTGCCTCGTAGGAGACCACATACAGTGCAGCAAGTAAGACAGCCGGGATCACGTGAGGTCAGAAAATTGTCCACCAATCAGAATCTCGCATTTTAAATCAACTTAGCCACTCAAGGTACCTCTTGTGCAGATGTATAAAAGAAATATGAAATTGCATAAAATGTGACATAAAATTAGGCACTTATCACAGCAGAGTCGCAGCTATCTCTAAATACTCGTGCTGGGCGGAGACTAAATTAACCTCAATCAGTTGACTGATAAAGTCTAACATCTCGGGCCAATTCATACCATCGCTCTTTGGGAATTTGGCCTCGAGGTTTTATGCCTCTCATTTGCCTCTACTCGCAAGTCATCACCACTGCCTGAATAACGTCACTTTCATCTTTGACTAAAGAGAAGGGAATATGTGAGAGGGCCTACCCTGTACCGTTCGTGCACGAGCCACAATCAGCCGGGAGTTCGGCTATCTTCGGCAACGGACGGGATAGATATAAAAAGACATCCCTGCAGCGAGTTATCATTTCGGAGAAGGACCATTTCCATCCAAAACAACTGTCGACGCTTCCGTTCGAAGCTACACGTTACCATGGACCTCAATCTATTCTACTCGTTGCAGGGAAAGTTCTCCCACGGCTTCACTCCACCATAAGCCTTGTACCAATTATCTCTCGCCTCCTCCATGGAGCAGATGGGAATCGAAAAAACGCCAGGAGCCTGGACGCCCCTTTCCAGAACCAGCTCAAGGTAGCCCGTGTCAATCTCAGGCGTGAATCCTCCATTCTTGTATTCGGCTGCAGCCCATGTGTTGATAGATCTAATCTTTTGTTAGCAACATGGAGTCATCCTTGGAGAGAGAGTAATCGTCGGAAATAACGTACCCCATCACAACGTCATGGTGGCCAATCTGGTGAGTGGCGTCTTCAAGCTTAGTAAAGCCAGGTGGGAGGCCGAAGGGCTTGCACTTGGGATCCTCATTGAACCCCGTCTTTCGGCAATTCTTAAAGTTAGAGGGAGCTACAAGCCAGTAGCTGTTGTTTTCGGTAAAGTCTCCGCAGACTCGTTTGCTGAAAGCGTCTCCGGTCATGTAGTCCACACCAGTCTCGGTCCAGGGGGTGAGGGGCGTTTCGTTGCAGCCGACTTCCTCCTGTTTGTCCCGGAAGAGGTTAGTTTCTTGAAATCAGTGCCAATTGGGAGAGGGGAACCTGCCCTGATAATAACGGGGTATATCTGGTCTGGCGAGACCTGCCAGGCCTGAGGGATGAGGAAGGCATTCAGAACCTTCTTCAACTCGTTCCTCAAGGTGGTCTGATCATTCTTCTCTAGCAAAGACTTGTCCAAAGCGGCACCGTCAGACATGAGAGCGTCCAGGTGGAGGACAGACTCGTCACTACCATCCCAAAGCTTCTTATTCACCTGCTCCGTCCCGTTACCCCAGGCCCATGCCAGGTCAAGCATCATCTCCCGAAGGGTTATCTGCACCCCGAGAGCGTCTCGGCTTTCCAGGGTAAAGAAAAGTTAGCCAAGCTCATCAACAAGAAGCAATTTCACGATAAGGATGAGGATTCGATTGCCTTACGCTTTGTTGTATTGCGCGTAGAGGTCCTTTGTGAGCGTCGCCCCGTTTTTAATTATATCATTGACTTCATCCTTGACTGCGCCGGCCATGTCGCCGCTACCAGGCCCTGGAATCGCTTTTGATCTGCATTTTGACTAGTGAGCACGTGTTTTCATATTCATCGGGGCAAACTTACACTTGACCCAAGTTGGACCCATGACGAGACTCCAACCCATGACCGCAATGTCCAGGGCAACTTGGAGGCTTGGGTTCATTCCATTCTGTTTCATTAGACCAAAGTCCTGGGCAATAGTATCGACGTCACTGTATGCGACGGCACCGTCAATAGCCTCGTAGAAGCTGTATTGCACCTGTTCGGCGACATACGCGTCAGTTTCTGATCTCTCCCTAGTCGGAGCAGGCTGAACTTACATTGTAGAGCTTGCTGAAAGAGTTGAGAATAAAGTACCCAGCAACTCCTTCCTCTGTATCTCCACACTGGAGGTTCATGTTTGAACAGCCGTTACCTGACGGGAGCCACATATCGCAGTGCATGCCCTCGGGGCCATGGAAGAAGTTGGAGATCTGCCAAATCAGTCAGTGTGGTCTGGTGTCGTAGAAAGCACACTTGGACTCACCACGTTGGTAAAGTTTTGCCTGGGCTCGTCGTTGTCTAGACGACATTGCCAGCACTCAATCGCCGACTTCCAAGCTCCTGGCACGTCGACTCCTTTCCACCGCTCTTCAGCCGTGTAGTCAACGTGATCCTTAACCCACTTGTCCTCACAAGTGACCTTTCGCCAGTGACGATCATCCTTGTCCCTGCACTCCACGTCGTTTTCGTCTTCGTCACCGGGGCCTGGACCGTCCTTTGGGTTGCCGGGCTGCTCAGGTAGCTCTGGGTCGACAACGCCTTCAGGATCGTCCCCCGAGGCATCTTCGAGTCCACAGGATGGGTTATACTAGCTTTCAGCTGAGTTGTGGAATGTGCCTTTGATGGAGTGTAGATCAGCACGGCCGTTGCCATCGAGGTCTGGGAAGCATTGATATGTTCCAGCGTAGCTGCCTTCGTACACAGGGTCCTTGACTTTTTGCCACTCAAAGGCCGATCCAGAGAGTTCAGCACTGTCGCCTTGGCCGCGGTTATACCTAGATAGTTGAGGTGCGGTTAGGATACTGATAGGCGTGGAAACTCGACGGGCAAAAGTTCTCACCAGACGTAACCGTCACCCGTGAATTTGTCGACCCATATCATATCGTCGCTGCCGTCGCCGTTGACATCCGCCCATCGAAGATTGGCGCGGTCCTTTCCATCGGAAAACTTGATTTGGCCAACGTCTTCGAAGGAACCTTCGTCATTCTGGATAGAGCCCTTGACATGGCCGTCGGGGTGAATGCAGAGATAGTCGCTGCGACCGTTGCCCGTGATGTCGGCGAAACGCACGGCCACTATAGGAGGGATAAGTTAGTATATGATACCACGGTGTGGCATGCCTCGATGGAGAAGGTTGCGCCTTTGAAGAGTTCGTGATTGCTTACAGTCATCAATACCAATGCCGTTCTTCTGGTCGCATGACAACTGGGGCGGGTTCTCCATCTCTCTGAAAGCACCGTCCCAAGACTTCTTTTCGGGGTAATCGTTGAGGAAAACTCGGACACCCCCATTATCGGGATTCACCCAGACAATATCACAGTCACCATCTCCATCCCAGTCCGTGAGATGAAGATGGCGTCGGTCCATCTTTTCGGGAGGCGTCCAGATATCCACTTTGGCATCCCAGTAGGATTCACCTTCCTGAAGGGTTTTCTTCCCGGCATTGGGATATACTATAAATACCCAAGTCAGTTGTGAGGTCGACAAGGACAAGCCGTCTCGTTATACTTGCGTTCCATTTTACCATCTTTCCAAGTCCACACATAGTCATCACGCTTGTCTGCATGTCCGACCATGTTGCAATATTTATTGCCGTCTGCGTTGAGCTTGGTGCTTCCACCGCCATTGTTCTTCCAGACGTGCACCTTGAACTTGAACTTGTCCTTGCCAAGCTCCTCCTGGTGCAGAAAGACATAGTCTTGGCGTCCAAGGTTGCCAATGTCGTCCTTGTTGGGACCGTAGATACGCGCAAAGTGAATGCGTTCTCTCCAGCTGTCATCGTCGTGGCGGAATTGACCCATGCCGAAGTGAGTCGGGCCCTTGTTATTGCCATCGTAAAAAGCCTCGCACCAGGCAACGTTGAGACCGTCTCCCTCCTTGCCGGCTTGGCAGCTCCTTGAATTGGTCCACGTGAATGTCTGGCCATTGACGTTCATCCACATATAATCGTCTCGACCCTGTTTAACAAATGGGTTAACAACATGACCAATTAAGCCAGGGTTCTGCTCACATCACCGTTGAGATCCTCGAATCGGATGCCAGCCAGCTGGCCGCTGCCGGGCAGCTTTGGCTTAATTGTTACCCTCTTGCCGAGATCTTGCCAGTACTCGGGCTTGTCCTTGGTTCCACCGTTTCGCCAGAAGCGAACGCTTCCATCGTCAGCGACAATGCCATAGTCTGCTCGGCCATCGCCGTCGATATCTCCCAGTCGGACACGGTCTTGAGGACCCTCGCCTTTCTTGATGTGGCCGATATACTTGTACGAAGGCGGCTTGTCACCCTCTCCGTTACCCTCGTTGACGGCAAGGTGTAGGTCGCCGCTGGGAGCAACGCAAACAATATCATCTAAGCCATCAGCATTCATATCAATGAAGTGTAGACCTTTCGGTAGGCAGTAGATCATGCCCCTGAGGTCACTGATCCTTTCAAACTGGCCCTGGCCGTCGGCCGAGTTTTTCCTATTTTTGGCAAAGGTGTGAGATATCTTAATGTATCCGGACTTGGATAACGTACCAGACGCCGAATCGATGGTCGTTCTCGGCAAACTCGTACCATCCGACCATGTCATCGTAGTCGCGTGAGAAGAGTCGAGCAAACCTCCACTGGTTGCGGTCCCAATTGCTTTCGACTTCGAAAAGGATCTATGCTCGTCAGTACCATAGGAATTCTGTCAAGTATTAGTGGGCCAAAGACTTACGCCTATTTCTTGAGCTGAATGGTGATAGATGCCATCATTCATTCCGGAACCAGGTTGCGTCAAGCCGCCTGGTTGAGGCAATATATCATCAGCATATACCTATAGACGAGGGCAATTTGACGTCTCTAGTAGGAGAGCATGAATCAAAAGTCTTGTGTGCATCGTCGAGATTACTTACCAGCGAACACCCCCTTGCCAAACTCCTTGTCGCAGCCGGTTTCCGCCTGACTCTCCTTCGGTGCAGCCTCCTTGACTTTGTTGGCTCTCAAGGCTCTGGTGAGGGCTGCATAGAAGACATAAGCCATCCTCTTATGGCCCTAATTCTAGATTTTGACTCTTTAGCTTATGTGCCTGCGAAGAGTAGATAGGGAACACTCACAGTAGGGTGAATCTTGGGGCTGTCGGACCAAATGTCTTCGTCCACTCCAAGAAATTTGTTTCCTTCGCCGCTTGGTTCCATGTCGGCCAAGTAAATGCACTTATCTTTTCGGTAATTTTTGACAAGTTTACGGTAAGCCTGATTGATTGCGATGCGGTTGATAGAGCCCTCCTTGTGATCCGTTGGCAGCAGCGTTGACAGCATGACGCATGTCTCGCCCATCCCATCGTAGTTCCAGATTTCTTTAAGGATATCTTCCATCTGCTCGTATGCCTCGCCAACTTCTCTGTGTTGGTTCGCATTGTTTGTACCTCCATTAATGATGACCACGTTGGGTTTATAGCCGAGTGAGTTCTTGAGATACCCGTGTATCTCGGTGAGAACGGCCCCGGGCTTTGCCTCGTGGTCCTATTCCGTTGCGTTAGCATAATTCCAAGTCTTTACGTTGTAGAAGAGGCCGTTGGGCACAACACATTGTCAGTCATGTCGTCTCCATCTTGTTTTGTTCCAACCATGTTGACATCCCAGCCATCGTTACGCAAGGCCATTCGAAGCCATTTTCGGAGGCTAATGTCTATGAGTCAGCACGGTTGAGCCTGGAACAGTGGAACTTACTCTATTACTTACCCAGAATGCTCCGGTGAGCCGACACCGTTCATGATGGAAGCACCGAGGGGCAAGATGCGTAGTTCGACCTTTTCCTCTTGCCGTGCCTTGAGAACTGGGGGATAGTCGACAAATGGATCGCTTGGATTAACACTGACGTCCAAGTCATCCTGAAGCTGTGAATCAAAAGGCAGAGCTGAGACAACCTGTGTGCCGTAAGCAGCTGCAGCAAGAGCCACGAGTAGATGGTTTCGAAGAACCATTTTCTAAGATAGCCCAGAGAATGACGTGGTCTAGGTGCGGTTAAGCGAATGCTGGCGAGCCTTGGAAGCTCGAAGACTGTGTTGGTGAGGTGTTCAGCTAGGACGAGTACTGATATATAGCCTGGGGAGTAGTCCTTTTATTTATATCTTCCATTTTCTTTGTTTTGTCAATACTGTGACCTCTATCCACCGCCGTGAGTCCGGGGACTTACGAGCAAGCGCAGAGACTTGGCAAAATCCTTTACTAAAGTGCTGCGATCATCAGGAATTTGTTTCGCCCCAAAGGATTAAGGATTTGCGCGCAGTCGAATTCGGGTGCCGTGACTTTTAAGCTTAATTACCACCCACGTGTTTGATAGCCCGGAGTTCCATTGGGTGACAAGGCAAGTTCCAAGCCTTGGCGGACAAGGCTGATACCAGGGCTCACCATAAGTACATCGTTCGGTCGGACTCTGCTCCATCATGGGCTTACTCTAGGTTGGTGCATTATGCTTATTATCTTTATTAGAGAAGTGTGAAAGATCGGCTAAAATTGGTCCCGGGTGCCATAAAGTCGTTTGCATCGTCTACTTTGCTCATGCTCTGCTCGTCCCTAGCACGGGGAGCACCGGAACATACGTGCAAGCAGCCATTTTCAGCTGGCAAATCCCCGTACGGCAGAATGTGTTCTTACTTGAGAAGTGGCTAGAGCTGTGGGGGAGGCGACAAAGGCACGCCATAGGCCGGCTCGGACTCTAAATGAAGGAAATGGGATATTCCCTTCGCTTAAACGTCAATCAAGGATGAATATGCGCGACAATGCTTCTTGTGGGACATGATTAGTAGTAGAGAGTAAGCTGCATGTTTCGACTGCCTGCAAACTCTTCTCGTCAAATAGCCAATAGCTCAACTTCTAGGTAAATTACAAGGTGACGCTGACTGCCTAGACTTTACACAGCCGAGTTCACGTTGCCTAGTCTCTTAAACGCAGGAGGATCTCTATATACGCCTAGTCGCTGGGTATGTGTTCCTGACTCTTCGGGTGCCAGGAAAGGTACTGACATCCGAAGCATCGCTGGCTTGTTCATACTTTCTCTTCTAGAGGCGATAGGTTCGTGGACTACGGGGATGAGACAAAGTAATTACTGTTTCAAGTCAGTTTCATCCTCTAAGTGTATGGAGACGCTTTCCTATGATCACTCCCCTTCGAATTGGCTTGGTATAGAAAACATAGACATGTCGCTTAGCCTGGCTCTGACTCTGGAGATAAAACCAGAGTAATACATGTAACAGCTACTAATCAACCCCATTGGCTGAGTTCAACATAGACAACTTGGGCAGGATGTTTACCCCCAACCGTAAAATCCCGAGTTGGTTCCCCCAACAGATCATACCAAGCGACTGTCGTTATTCAAACCAGAATCCGCCCTAAGAGCCCTGTTATTATATTGCAACACGTTGAAAACAAAAAACACATTTTCGCGCCTGATGTCTTCTGGAGATATAGTCATGGTATACCCTATGCATAACCTGCCTTCTGGTATTTGGCACCCTTGATCATCCTGTTAGAATCCGGATACTCGATATTCAACTTACACCGCCGGTCTGGAGCAGCCGTACCGTCCCAGGGTTATGATTACTCATTATGCGGTCCTACTATTCGAGGTCCACGTCCTGAGTACCAACCAATCGGAGTTGGATGATTTAGCCTGAGTCACCAGCCCGGCCCCTCCTTGAGCTTTAAGCAAGAGACCATCTCCAGTCAATCACATGTCGTCGCTACCGAGTCTCTTCGATCACCCTGTAGCTAACTATCTTGTGTGTATCTGATAGGCCTTATTTGCTATTTGTTTCCCGTCGCTGGCTATGTAGGTCGCGCTGAAGCTGGTTGATGTAATATGTAATGGCGGTTCCTCAAGCCAATACTCTCTATATCACGCTTACCTACCTTAAAAAAGACGCCACCAAGAACTACTACGTAGTTTTGTCTCCAAATACCTACATAGACAGCAACTCACTAACGTATCAAAGCATTGGACTCTACACTCTACGGGAGACACCCCTCCTCAAGGTATCAAGTTTCATGACACTGACGGTGGGAACAATGGCGAGCCCTTTTGCTACGAGCACATCGAAGTCAACACGATGGATGACAAGGACATGGTTGTGCTCTTGAAGATTGGCCCAGCGGTTCCATTTCAGGAAATCAACCAGAGCCTCAAGAGAGTCCCGCTAGGGAGTCCTAGAGCTCTCCCTAAGGGTAAAAATAGGTGGACATGTCGTGTCTTTGTCACTGAGGCCCTAAAGCAACTAGACAGAGACTATGTTGCTCCATTACCACCTGGAATGGGTAAGCCACCAAATCAAGTCATCTCCATTTTGAAACAACGGCCTTGCTAACACATCTTGGGCTTGCCAGATGCTCACGAGGTTGAGGATGCGTGTTACAATCGAACCAACCAGTATTACAACGTCAAAAAGAAGACCAAGAACGCTGGGCCGGTATTTGTCAATGGCTTCCAGTGGCTCACTCGGAACCGGTCAAATCCTAAGACTGCGGAGGATCTCGGACTTTGATGTCCTTGTCGTCAAAGGTGACTCACTACAAACCCTCTCTACAATGGCAGCTCTGTGACGTGGATGCTGATCAGTGACCTCTGACTTCTGATCGAGATCCTAGAAGTAGCAATATCATTTACCCTCAGCATTTCTTTGTCGTCTATTCTGTCCCCATGAGTGATACACACGGTTAGGGGACCTGAAAGGACTCTTTTATTCGTTTAAACAAACCTACACTGGGCACCGTTATTCCTCGTTGTTAGCACAGGTGCATGTCTACGACTGAATTAGGCCCCAATCTTGCTGACATAAAACTCATCAACTCAGCACCGCCCAACAATTTGCGGACCCTGGTGTCTAGCTCTGCGGCTTACGGTCCAATCAGGGTAGCAATATCGACGGGCAGTGAGACTTTGGCCCACAGTGCCGATGTGACAGGCCGAGTTGAGCAGCACACCTGATTCGGCACATGGGATTACACATCCCCCTCAGTTGTTTCTTGGAGATGTCAGATCTTGCCGTCACTTCGGCATATCAATCCCCCAACTGAGAGGTCTCCGGTGTTCCATTGACTACCTCACTACAACTGACAGGACCACTCCTTATGTGCCATAGTCATCCAATATCTGCCGCTCTAGAACCCCTGTCTCCTGTCAGCGTCCAAAAGATTCGGTGGAAAATATGGAACGACGCCTATGACAAGGCCAAAGAAGAAGAGCCGGAAGTGGTCGAAGTGTACGAAAAGATTCTTTCCGCCCAGCTTCAGACGGGGAACTCTCACCCTTCCGTCGACGATGCGAATACCCCCAATGTTATTGGACAAGACGCGGAGGCCAGGCAAGCCCAGATGGAGTCGCTGGTCGCGATGGGATTGGAACAAATGGAGAAGCAAGTAAAAGCCAAAGGCAAATTCAAAGAAGGTATCCATTCCATCAGAAGTATCAAGGATTTCGTAGCGACAGCTGTCAAAGCTCAACCCAACGCCTCCATTGCTTGGACTAGCATCGGGGCATGTTTAGAGGCGAGCAACTCTATCAACTCATGGAAATCAGTCGCTGAAGCTTACTAGATCATGGCCAATCCTGACTCCGAACCCGCTGTCAATCGTGAGGGGATCCAATTCGTGCTCGAGAGGGTTGAGTGGAATTGGAAGCTATCACAATTGCTCCTTGATGCCCGCGAACCTGATGAGTCACCTACGGAACTGCAGACCGTTCTGGAAGGCCACATCGTCAAACTCTACGAGAAGCTGCTTCTATACCAGATACGGAGTGTGTGTCTGTACAACAGAAGCTGGGCTGCCGCCATTGTGAGGGATTTGATCAAACTCAACGATTGGCAAGACCAGATCGACTGGATCAAAAAGGCCGAGGATTCCATACGCCATGATGTGGAAAAATGCAACTCTAAAGCACTCAAACTGAGACTGCAGAGCATTGACGACTGTATGAGGGAATTGGTCCTTGACGCCAAGGCCGTGAACTCGACGTTGCGAGAATGGCGCCAGGACCACCATAACGAAGAGGACACGGCATGCCTCAGAGATTTGTTTGTCGTACACCCCGTTCAGCAAAAGAAAGAGATCGAAAAGACAAAAGGTGGCTTGCTCAAAGACTCGTACAAATGGATTCTAAAGCATGAGGCCTTCCAAACATTCAGGAATGACCCAGAAAGCCGACTGCTTTGGATCAAGGGTGACCCGGGCAAAGGAAAAACGATGCTTCTTTGTGGGATCATTGATGAATTGAACAAGTCTTCATCACACATGATCTCGTATTTCTTCTGCCAGGCAACCCAGGGCCACCTCCGAAGTGCCACAGCGGTGCTTCGTAGCCTATTATGGGTGCTCTGTGAGAACCGTCCACCACTTATCTCATATGTGCGAGCGAGATACGACTTTGAGGGCACCGGCACGTTTCAGGACATCGTCGCGTTGGAGGGCATCCTCACCGAAGCTCTCGCAGACCCGAGCTTGCAAGATGTCATCCTGATTGTCGACGCCCTAGACGAGTGCCTGGGCGATAGAGACGAGCTGATTGGCGTTATCTCTAATCTCTCAAGCTCCTCTAGCGCTAAATGGATTGTGTCTAGTCGCAACTGGCCAGCGATTGAGGAGCAGCTTCAAGCTACTCGGAAGAACACTGTGTCTCTTAAGTTGAATAAGGACTCCATAGCGGCTGCAGTCAGGATATTCGCTCAACACAAGGTTAATGAGCTCGCTCAAAAGAAGTTGTACGATGGGAAAACCAAGGAGAGCGTCCTTGAAAAGCTGCTTCTCGTGGCCAACGACACCTTTCTTTGGGTGGCCTTAGTTTGCGAACAGCTCGGCCGGCTAGGGGTCACAGCCGACGACACTCCTAGCATGCTTGACACTCTGCCACAAAAGCTTGACAGTCTATACCAACGAATGTTGGACCGTATTTTCAATTCGGAAGACATAGCTTTCCGCCCACACATTGTGGCTGTTCGACAGCAGATCCTGGCTACTGCCTGCGTGGTGTATCGCCCACTGTCCTTGGACGAACTGAAAGTTTTTATAACAGGTGCTAGAAACTTCTATGATGGCACCTTAAAGCAGGCTGTGGGAGAGTGTGGCTCATTCTTGACGCTTCAAGACGGTCTCGTCTACTTTGTACACCAATCGGCCCGAGATTTCCTCGTCGACCAGTCGCACTCGAAAGTCTTTCCTTCTGGAATCTTGAATCAGCATCGTCTCGTTTTCCAACAGTCATTAAATGCGTTAAAAGAACTCAAGCGTAATATCTATGACTTGCAATCACCAGGAGTCTTGATTGAGGAGATATCCTGCCCCCAGCCTGACCCGCTGTCCCATCTTGAGTATCCCTGCCTTTACTGGGTCGACCATCTTGAAGAAATTAGCGAGAATATGGATACACGAGACGTTGAGCCCGTCCAAGACTTCCTCAAACAAAGATTTCTTCACTGGCTGGAAGCTCTCAGTCTACTCTACAAGATGCCAGACGGCGCAAAGGCAGTGCAAAAGCTTAGGAAAATTATAGTGAGGACCTTATATATATATCGAAATGGCACAAGAATTATCTAACGTTTTATAGCAGAATGCCACAGATGAAAAACTCAAAGATCGTGTCGAAGACGCCCGGCGATTTACCCTTTCCCACCGACAGATGATCGAGATGGCACCTCTTCAAGTTTACGCCTCAGCACTAGTTTTCAGCCCCAGTGGCAGCATGCTAAGGACAGGATTTCCTCGCCAGGAGCGCTTAGTCCATCTTAAACTGGAGCCAATAATGGACAGGGACTGGAATGCCTGCATTCAGACTCTCGAGGTTGGTACCGGCGTGTCCCCAGTTCTGTCCTTCTCATCCGAGGGCGGACTGCTCGTATCCTGTTCAGACACCGCTGCCGAGGTCTGGGACGTCGATTCGGGCCATCGCATAAAAGTGGTCAAGACTACAGCCTGTTGTTACACGATGGCCTCTTCGCCTGCCGACCACCACCTCGCATTGGGCTTGGTGACTGGCGATATCGAGGTCTGGGACATGAACTCAGCCAAATGCGTCCAAAAGTTGTTAGGCCACCAACAGAGAGTCAATAAGATTGCCTTTTCCCCCGCAGGAAAGATTTTGGCATCGAGTTCGGATGACAAAACTGTCAAGCTCTGGGATCTTGCTACATCCGCGTCCACCCGCACGCTCTGGGACCACGGTACTACGCCGGTCTCGGTGTCATTCTCAGCAGATGGCCGGCAGTTAGCATCAAGTTTCAGGGACAAGAGTATCCGAGTGTGGAATGTAGCGACAGGGGAATGTCATTGGAAGTTCAAAGGCACTGGGCGATGGAGGTCGAACCCGTGGGACACACCAGTCGCGTTCTTGGAAGAAGATTCGCTTGTTTCGCGGGACAACGAGTCAATCAAGATCTGGGATCTGGAAACAGGCAACTGCGTCAAGACCATCGGCAGCCATGACGACGATTTCGAGGCGCTTGTTGTTCTGGGTCACAGCCATCGCTTCGCAACAGCCTCGAGCAAGGGCCTGATTCAGGTGTGGGATGAAGAAGGAGTCAACCTGCAGGCCTGGAGAGGAACTAACCTGAATATGATGGCTCTCGCTTTTTCTGCAGAGAAGCAATTGCTCGCCTCCAGTTCATGGAGCAAGGTAATTCAGCTCTGGAACTTGACGGCAAGTGTGAGCGCACAAGTCATCGAGAGCCACAAGGGCTCGGTCCATTCGATACAATTCTCGCCGGATGGCCAGTACACTGCATCCGGTTCAGACGACAATACGATCAAACTTTGGCGCACATCAGATGGCGCTTGCGTCCACACGCTCATCGGTCACCAACACGCCGTAAACCTCCTTGCCTTCTCACCAAACGGAGAGTACCTTGTTTCAAGCTCAATTGGGCATCTGAATCTCTTGAACAACACAGTCAAACTTTGGGAAACAGTATCTGGTAGTTGCGTCGACACGTTCGTTGATGTTGAGCGGTTCACATGGTCCCCAAACGGCAAATGGATCGCATTCATCGCCAGCTCCGACTCAAAGGTCAAGGTATGGGACATGGACAAACGTACCTTCATTTGCAACAATGTCAGCGGTCCCGCACACAGACTGGCCTTTGCGGCTGACAGCCGCAACTTGGCGCTGCTTTTGGACACAAGCGTGGAAGCCTGGGACATTTTGGCAGACACGTGTACGAACGGTTTCAGGCACGATTTTGATTCATCAGGCAAGCCGTATTCGATTGCCATCTCGAGCAGTTCTGGGCTGATTGCTGTGAGTGACACGACGGGCGACAGAAGGGGCCGAGTGCAGGTCCGGAGCATGGGCACTGGCTCTCTCTCTCTCTCCTTCGATTTTGGTTGGTTGTCGACGGTGGACTCGCTGGCCTTTTCTTCCGAAGGCCATTTGCTCGCATGTGCAACGCCCAACGAACTTGGAATCTGGGAAATGATGACAGGGACATGCATCCAGAGGATCTACACTGCAAGGCGTTTTCAGTACTCAACGATTCGCTTTGACCCTTCCAATTCCTCCTGGCTCAATACCCCTTATGGCGTCCTTCAATTGGGTAGGCTAACTGACGAGGACAGCGGCGAGGCGGCCAGTGAGCCAAGATACTCAGGCTATGCATTCAGCGATGACCACGAATGGATTCTTGATGGTACTGAAAGAGTGCTTTGGTTGCCACCAGAATACCGAACGCCGGAATCAGCTATTATGGGTTCTAATGTGGTAATTGGATGTGATTCAGGGCGCGTAATACTTGCTAGGTTTAAGTGAATTGGATACCGAGCCACCTATGTCACATGCTTTGATCATTTTTTGACAAACTATTCATAGTAAAATTCGCGTGTTCAATGGCATTTGCATAAGACATGGCCCTATCTCCCATTGCCGTAAACACATGTCTGACTTGAACGAGCTTGTCCATTTCTGATTCAATCAGGCTCCTCATTCTCCGCTGTCATCTTCTCTGTCCAATCCGCCGCTAGATGGATGACGTGGCGATAGACGATCTGATAAGACGAGGAAGACATTGCTTGCTGGTGAAGCTGCAACAAGGGTCTCGTGCTTGGTGGGGGATCGCAATTCCCGGAGACCCTGCTGGGCATTCAAATTTCCCCTCGGCACAGATATCCGACCGGGAAGAGCGTGCCGCGGCCAAGGAGTGACAATTGTGTCTACGGACGACGTGTTCTCGATGCAATCATGTCAAGCGCTGAGACGCCGGATCGTAAGCCCCGTCTATTCGGCTCGACGGAACCTGGGAAATAGGGATACGAGAATTACGGCGATAATTATACGAGCGCACCAATCATCGAGGGGCAAGGTCAGAACCCGCTCGCTAAAGCCTCATCACGGCTGGACAATCCCGAAGCCTTGTCTCTTTGGGTTAACTCGGCGAGTCAGCGGCCCGGCCCCACAGACCCGGCCATCCAAGCGCGTGTCTGCGATGCCCTCATTGCTTCTTTGCCGCGCGTACACAGAGATGAGCCACATTGGGGCATATTGCACCAATGTTGTTTGGCTGAGCTGTCTATATCATGGTTGGTCACTCCCAACGCACGGTATGGCTCGCGTTCGACAGCCAAGTTCCCAAGTCCCGTCATATCCATCAGTCACAATGGCGGCTCTCTCCCACGAGTCTCACACTATCAGGGCGGAACCGAAAATTGCGACTATCGAGAACCATGGCCTTTCAGCATTTCTCCCTTACGGATCCTTGATCCTTGGATCCTGCCTCCTGATTATCGTACTAATATCGAATCTTCTGGAGCGATGGCTACTACGAAAGGTGTACGGCCAAGTCTACCACGCGTTGGAAACTGGCGACAATGAAAGACGACGCCGTTCATTCATTTACTTCCACGTGGGCGCAGTCATCATGTTCGCGCTCTTCTGTGTTGGGGCGTATCCTGTTCTTTACTTTCTTGTCGGACGCGCCGACTTTTCAACCATTCTCGGGGTCAGCAGCAGTCTGACACTGGGCGACACTTTGTTGGTTTTATCCGAAGCTTACAGCGCATATTATTTCTTTGAACTCTGCTTCCGCACCAAGTTCGCGAGCCCGCTCAGCATAGCACACCACATGGGGCTGCTCATCATCACCCAGACGGCGCTGGCACTCTTCGCTAATCTTCCAAGACATCGGGAAGCAACCTCGGAATTCTACATGTGCATGGTTTGGGGTGTGTATCACCATTGTTTCGGTAGCGGCTGTGGCCATGGAGCACACCACTGACCATCCCGCATTAGGTGCTTTCGATGTTGTGGTAGAAATGCCTCTTTACATATCCATGATAGTCTGGCGGATTAAGCGTGACAATCATCGCTTCTTGGCTCGCATGGCTTACGGACTATTCATCTGGGTTGTAATAGCGGCTATTGTCGAGACGGCGGTAACCATCTACCTTCTTAACCGGTCCTGGAGTCGCTGGGATCTTGTGTGGCAAATCGTCACCCCACTCATCTTCTCGCTATGGATCGCGACGCAATTTTACGGCGCTTTCAGGCTCATTCAAATGGCTAGAGCCGAGCTGCAGAAGTCTAACAAGGGACACGAACTTGGTCGTGGCGGCGAAAATACTGCATGGTAGGAGCAAGGAACGTGACAAACTCACGTCCAGAACAGAAACATGTGGCGATGCCAAGAAGCATATTAATGGCTTAAACATTGGCATAGAAATACTTGTTATCATCATCCATGGGCTTTCTTAGAGCAGCCTTCCTATCTCTATGGTAGTGGAGGACGCCAGTTGATGATATTCCCCAAGGGTTGGGAAATTATGCGCGGGAGGGGCGCATAAATGCCGTTCTCAAAGATAATATCATGTACAATACTTGTAATATAAGTCAAATTAGTAGAGGAGGTACAGGCTATCAATACTAGCTTGGAAAAGAATAGGGTCGGACGACAGATCACCGTACAAGCTTGGGACCCTCGGGGGAGATCGCCAGGGTAATTCTGGCAAGAAAATAAAAGTTACTAGATATAGGAATGTCATAGCATCCATCAGGCATGCTAGGGGTGAAGGAATCTTGAGATTCCGTGACTGATCGCTGCTAGTTACCTCCATGCTTCGACGATCATCAAGTTGTTGGCAACGGCCAACATGAAACGAGCGACCTGAGCCTAAGGATATCTTCATTCGAATCTATTGCTGAGATATGCGAATATTCTAACATTCAAATTTAACATTCTTGTTTATACGAACAGTCTTCATAAAGTCCTTGAGCACTCCGTGGACGGCGTGGACTTGTGTCCAAACTGAGGCAACTTGATGAATGGGTTAAAAA
>JABFFE010000457.1:0-20542 GCA_013623625.1 Fusarium setosum | reverse complement strand
AGGCTTGCCGTCACCATTCTGGCGGGTAAAGAGCCGGGGGAAAGGATTGGCGGCTCCCAGAGTGGCGAGGCCGAGAAGACAAGCCGTAGCGAGGCGTGTCATGACGAAAAGGAAGTGTTGGACAGTGGAAACTTTTTGATGAAAGGTTGGAGAGCTAGAAGAGGATATTGATCGCTGACTGAAGTATCCCTGAGCCTCGTGGAACTGGCCAACTTAGATCTGGGCTGAACTCTAAAGAACTCCATTGTAAGCTGTAAGGGAGCCGCCATTCTTATAATCTCAACCGGTGACAGCATTCGATTCCTTAACCGCCGTAGGGAACGCGCGATAACGTGACGTTTCTCGAGGAAGGACAATACAAGTTGTCTGTACCTACATCCTGCCTGTGCGTTGGATTCTGAATCCTTGTGCGCCCGTTGCCGAACTTCCGGGGCACGTGGGTGAACCGTTGGCTGTGTGAACATGTCGCACCCAGACAGCTGTCGATCCCAATAAGGTAAAAGCCTTGCTTGGAGAACATGCTGCAGGTTGGAATTATACTGCATGCTAACTTCTTAATCCATCTATACCAAATAGTCGTTTATATTCCATTTAAACGTCTTCAAATTGAGAGGAAGTGTAATCAACCCGCGCCTATATCATACATATCTATAGTAACTTTCCAGTGAGCTAGGGCGTATGCTTTGCTAAGAATCATGGCAGACGAGCTGAAGGCCATCCCACACCAGCCAAGCCCTCAGCCCTATGATCTGCTTGGCTCTGTCCTTGGCTTGACCCTTGGAGTAGCCGTTGACTCCGGGGTTACATGGTCCTGTGGGATCAGGCTTCGTAGGATGCTGCTCGTCAAACTTAAGTAGGGACAATCCTTCAGCAGGGGCACGTAATCCCCGCTCTGACGTCGGTAAAGGGGCTTTCCAGTTTGGACACCGAATACGCCTGGACACGCTTTGGTAAGGCACTGTCTGAAACAAAGGGGGAGATTTAGCAGATCGGCAACAAATCAAGGTTAAACTCCACCCTTTAACGATCATTTTATGCTTGTTGTGCCCGGTCGGCCTTGTCCATGCTGACGTCGGACTTTAGCGGTATTTGGCTGTACATTTGATTTGACCCAGCCTTACGCCCAGCCTTATTAGGCATATGGCCCACGCCAGCGTCACTCTCACTGGGCTGGCATCTGACGCACACTGGCGTTAGACGAGTTGATCAAGGGGCAATGCTCGATCGAATCGGGCGGACCTTACCACATATGTTTCAGGGCTGGAGGAAGAGTCTGTTCAGAATGCAATCGTCATATCGTCGAAAACAAGACAGGTGTGTAGCGACTAGGTAATGTAGCATCAAAAAAATCAGGTCTCCCCGGTCCCGCCTCCGCGCTTAGGATCTTTGACACGGCATCCCATGACGCGCGCTACCTCCCATAACCACGCTAGCTCCTGATCCTTAGATGGTCGCTTAGAATGAGCCCTGTAAGATGGGGGCGACTCCATTTAAATGTGGGCAGATAGCCACCTGCTGAATCTGGGTTTGCAATCCCTCGTCAACAAGAACCCAGTTCTTGTGTTTCGGTTTACACCAGCTGTAGCATTGAACGACATGAGCCTGTTTTTAAGAGAAACGGCTATGTCTATGTTAGGATTTACATGACGAAATAATTTGTAAACATTCTTGACCATGGCCAACGCTGGCGTACCACCTCTTCACGTGGGGGAACATTCATAAGGATCTTCAGGACCCTGTTTTTTGTAACTTCAAAACCGGCTGAAAAGAACTTTGGGTTGGGAGACAACCCGCCGATCCCAAAAGCCTCTATATCCAATCCGTCGAATCCTGTCTTGTCTCGTCGCAAATCCTCTTCCAGTGGCAGGTTTCCTATAAGCTGCGCAGCCTGATTCTCAAAGTCATTTCATCCGAGCCAGCCGAGGGATGGAGACGAGTTGATGCTCACAATGCTGAAAGCAGCTCCACTAACGTCTGACGCGTAGTGCGCGACATCCGACCTGATGTCGCTCGTCGGCGTGCTGACTACCTCCGGTATTGGGGAGTGCAAGCCCTCAAGAAAGAGGCCGCATGCGTCCGGATGCCCCAGCCCGTTGTCTCAGCAATGGCATTGGTCAGGCTTCTGTGTGCATGGTTTTTTATTGACATGGTCGGTCTCAGTGCGTCTTGCGACGCTGTGTGCTCTGAGAAAACTATCCTCGAGATTGTCTCAAAATCCATGCCATCGCTCAATCCTTGTTGCGTCTGCTAGTTTGTATGGAACTCTGGGCGCCTGAACTGCTCCATTGGGTCATCTTGATGCATGAATGCCGATCCCGAGGCTCTTACTACGTAGTACATGATCAGACGTGATGTTGCATGGGTCTCGGTGTCAGATTTGATCTACAGAGGACATTCTTTCCTTTCTCTATATACCGAGCTTTCGTTATTGAGGACCCAAGGATGACTTAATACATGACAGGTATGACAGTAGGAATCAATAATTCCAACCTGCTCATCTTGCCCATCATTTTAGTATCCATGTAGATTGTCAAAAATCTCCACAAGCAGGGTACCGAGATGGCTGGGGGTAGTAGCTTCTGCTTCTCAATGTTAGGAGAGCTGACAACCGAGTGGTGACCTTCACATACCTAGGTATTACATTCAACAAAAAGAAGAAAACAAAAGCAGACAAAGATCTACAGATTAAAAGAACGATCTCATTGTATTGGATCACACGAAGCAAGTTGGCGGAAGATAAAGGTCGCCCGATTGTCGGAGGTGACCACAGCCATTCAGGGATGGGCCTTGAGAATCCCGAACAAACATGGCAGGCAAATTGCATCTCTTCACACACTTTGTTTTCTTTCATTCTAATTCTTGTGACCAATCAATGCAAAGGGGCGGAGGCGGGTGATATTTTAATGTTCAACTTGCAAAGTCGTCCCATTGTAGCTCACTCACCAACTCAACACTCTCTCATTTCGATTGTCGCGCTCTCCTCAACGAAGGCAAATGAACCTGGAGCCTAGTCGCCGAGGTAGATGTGATGCGCTTTCGTTGTAAGCATGACTGGCCCCGTGCGAGCTTACCATCACCACTACCCAGAAGGTAGCAAGAATGGCAACTCATTTGTACCGATATTGACGAAGCTGAAACTTGCGCGATAACCAAGACCTATCTCGACCTTGCACCGCACGCCACCCCATGAAAAACCAGCCGCCGAGCTAGATAGCCTCTCCCTAAAGGCACCAGATCAAACCCCAGTCAACAAGTACAAACATCGGGAACACCACTCAAACAAAAAGTCCACAGCAGGGCCAACAGGACTCTGTTTGGCCAGTAATCAAGTATCAAGGCTCCATTGTACTGAGCAATCTGGGCCTTCCGGTTGCGCGGAATCGGCTCCAGACTTTGCCGAAGCATCCCAGGAGAACCCAAGATTCCTCGGACAGCTCCTTGCGTTCGTCTTTTTAATCATCCCCTGGGCCACTATTATTCCGGCTATAAAGATGCTGCTATGCTTACCATGGACATGTATTTTCTTATCTGGCACGATTAAATGATGCTGGTGGTGAAGCCAAGGTGAGGCGAAAGTCGGTGACTCTTGGTTGCCAAATCCACCGCGGTCCCCAATAACATATTCCCGAATTTTTGGTCTCTGAGTGAAAGAATCTTGCTGGTTTGGCTAGGAAACTACTTGGGGCCTGATACTTCGAGAGGATATTCTGACTTGAGAGGAATGGAGACGAACTGGCGAGGGGGTAGGGGGAAGATTGTGGTATCCCGGCTAAGAGCTAGTTACACAATTCAACTAAGGCCATCTTTGCACAAATCGAGCCATCCAACATTAATAAACAGCTATTGCCGTCGATCCGGGCTACATATTAGTGGCGTCGTAAGGACGGGCTCAGGTAATAGCATGTGGCGCTTTGTTATTTCGGCAACGCATAGAACAGGCAAGCACCCAGCTTTGAAATTCATGCCCCCTGCAGGTATAGTGGTCGATGTAGAATTGCATATGCCGATATCTATTACCTTGTGACGATCATTCAGGGATTTAATTATCGGTAGCCGGGGAAAGGGGGCATCTTGCATCATACAAGATAGACCGTCACATCCGGGAAGTACCCGGACAGCCGTATCCCCTTGGTCGCGGCAAGACTACTAGCACGTGCTCGCCGAAGATCAACGCCGGTCATAGCAAATTTGGCGATGGCTGCACTCTGAGTGCAATAAGATGATATTTTTTAACCGCCATGATCTGCGCACATATCGTTAAGATACTACTAGTGGTGCTGGTACGCGCTTGGAGTCTTACCGCAACCAAGGGGATAACTTGCGAGTCTGCGCCGGGACAGTCTAGAGTTTCATGGCGTCGGCCGGGAGCTTACCCGGGATTTATGAGCCCATATGGCGTCCATGCGGCTTTTACCTTTGCCAGCTAGTCTTGCAATAGGAAAGGGGGGGGAGATAAAGTTGAAGCTAGAGGCCTGGATGCTCAGCCGCGGAGTTCGCTAGCGTCGATCTAGGCTCGGAACCAGACACGGGTAAGAAACTAGATAGACAGACGAACGGAAAAAGGAAAGGTCCAATGTTATGTGCATCCCATTAGGTTACCGCAGGTTCGAAACCCCCTACAGCCACAGAGGTTATTGGTCAGTGGTGCTATTGGCCGTTATGTCAGGATAAAAGTGTAAAAGCTACATCTGTAAGACGTCCGTCCCTCTGCGCTCCATCCTCATCGCAAACCCGACAGCGTCTTCAACTTTATCCACCATGGCCGTCGACCCCAACGCAACAACCGTCCAGCCGCGCGGCAGTGGTCAGGTCCTGTTGGCACTCTGCATCTTCTTTCCGATCCCGAGTACCTTGCTCGTCGGTTTGCGATGCTGGGTTAGAGGCAGGCACCGCGTCTTTGGTCTGGACGATGCCGTCATGCTGGTGGGTTGGGTAAGTAATCAGCATACCACCTAGCCTCGAACTAACCCTCAGCTCATGCGGATCTCAGATGCTCTTCATGGCCACATGCGGCATCCTCGCGCGGAGCACCTATGCGGGTGTCGGTACTAAAGACGACGAGTTGAACGCCCACATGATGTCTGACAGCAAAAGAGTAAGCTTTTTTCTCGACGACTGGGGATATAATTGACGCAATACGTATAGTTTCTCTTCTATTTCGAGGTCGTTTATTGCAGCTCCTTACTTTTTATTAAGGGATCAATCTGCATTACCCTTCTTCGAATTGCCACCAAGAGAACGCATCGCATCATTGTGTGGGCAACACTTGTTTTCACTGAGCTTTCCACTCTTGTTGTTGTCATCGGTCTCTTCTGCTTGTGTCAGCCAATCGCTGCCTTTTGGGGCGAGCCAGGAAAATGCGTACAACCAATCGTCATAACCTCTCTGGCTTATCTGATCTCTATCGGAGCTGTCATAGCAGATTGGTCCTGTGCCATAGTACCAGGCTTTATCTTGTGGAGAACCCAGATGAAAACAGCAACCAAGGTTTCTGTCAGTATTGTTCTTGGACTGGGTATCCTGTAAGTCTACTCTAATAGGTCTTTCTTGTACTAATAGAAATAGCGCATCGATTATTACTATTATCCGACTTCCTACTTTGAGATATTATAACATCGAGGAAAATTACATATGTATGCTTTGAATAACTCTTTTGATCTGACTTCTGGACTAACCTTGTGTTCTAGATAATTATGCTGAAATCTGCTACTGGTCTGTTGCCGAAGCTGGAATAGCCATTATCGCTGGTTCAATACCTGCGCTCAGAAGGCTTATTAGCAAACGATTCCAGTTCGATATATCCGAAGGACAGTCTGGAACTCAGAGTGCACCACCGTATGGAGGGTTCAGCCGAGGTATCGGTACTAGCGCCAATGCGACAACTACGAAACGTACCCTTAAGGGTATAAGTTCTACTGTTACAGGAGAAGGGAATTGGAATCAGTTGGATGATAGTGCGTCCAGCCGGAAGATCTATGTTAGAACGGATATAGAGTTGCAAGGTATGGAACCGGAATCTCAAAGGTCACATGCATCTTCAGAAGACCTTTTTCATTATAATAATAGTTAGAACCTTCTAAATCGGTAGCGGCGGTTAGGGTTATTAAGTTAATTAGGTGGAAGGCTTGGGGTTAGGGGCAAAGCTAAGTTTTCGCACGTAGGATATAGCATGTCGGCGAAATACCACTGCTACTGTTGTTCTTCTACTTATTTAATAAAGTATGGCTCGATTTTTGCCGCGCTTCTGAGGACCTTCTCCGCAGTCAGTTATACAATGAGTGTTAGAGGTCTTGATGAAACGCACAGTTGCCATTGTGGTTCACCTTTGGCCGCAACAGTGTACGAAGCAGGCTTACAAGGAATCCCTAAAATCTTTCAGTATTTGGGTGGTATTTGTGAGCTCCGATCATTATTTGATGTCAGCGACTGTGTAGGTTGCCGCCGCGTCGCTAGCATCCGGACTTTGGATGAAGATGTAGGGCTGGAACGAGGCATTCGATACGGCCAACCTCAGGTTCGTGAAAAAAATATTTTGAAACTCAAGTGTAGGATTCGAGCCGCTGCCAAAACGCTTGGCGCTCCTGTGTCATTTTCGCCATGATCCCTCACATCCTAGAGTTATATGTGAAAGGAAGTCATTTGGTAAATGAGCAAGGCTATCACCGCACTTGCCTACGTTGCCAGGGGACGAGTATCATGCAGGAACTCAGAAAACATACTGAAAAGTGAGTTCAAGCGGCTGGAAAAGAGTAGGGCAGCGCAGCGAGAGCCCTTGCGCCCTCTTCCCACACAGTCACCACTTCCATCATAAAACCACCCAGCCTCCGTTCTCATAGCATGTTCAAGAAACCTTACCTCTGATAGCTGATACCATGGGCTACGGAGAATCCTTCAGGCACTATCAACGTGATCACTTAACTTATAAGTGCCGCCTTCTCTAAATATCCGGGAACACATTGCCTAGAGGCGTCTCTGCTTATACTGATGTGCAAGGACAACTAGTATATTCTAAACTATGGGACATACTTCTTTACATCATTTAATATAAGCCACTAGACCAATAAATATTTAATACACCCATATTAAAGAGACCTCCAGCACCGTGAGAATTGCCGTGGTATTTAACCCCAGGGACTTAGGACAGGGACCGTGTGAACAGAACCAAAGGGGCCGATAGCAACTCGTACTCGAAAAGTGCGTAGGTTATGGTAGTAGACGAGACTAAATCAATATAATATCTTTTTAGAAATTTCAGGCTTTAATCGAGCAGCGTTTCTTGGCTATCATGTTGCGCCTCTTTGGAATGGACAATGTAGATGTCATAACGAGAAGGTCAAGATGAAGCTGGCATCTGTTTTCTGTCCTCTCTAGACGTAACTTATTGGAATGAGGTTTATTGTGATGTTATGTGTCGGCTTGCTTGGGCAAGTTCGGGACAAGTCGGCAGTCTGCAGCAACTGACAAATTTTGTACCTCAGCTGGAACCAAGAGGTCCATCTTCCGAGCCATCAAGTTCTTTCCCCTAACATCGTTGTAAAGCTGAACTCAATCTTTGATAGATGTCGTCGTAGTCACATAGGTATGTTGAATGAAGAAGCCTCTCAATGAGTCAACCTAGCACAGAGCGGAATCTGGACCTTTTCGTATCATCTTCTGCTGTTGTGCTCTGGTGACGATATAATCAAGAAGAAGCCGGCTTCTGAGCCCATGCCACGTTTGCACGGTAGTAGGCGTGCTGGTCACCGTTACGCAGCTCCCTACGTAGGTGGGCCGCATACTGACCGATTTCTTCCTGAGACCAACCCAGCTGGGTAGCCATGAAACCGACAGATCCCTCAATGTCATTTTCAATAGCGGCTCTGGTGAACTCGCCAACTGTCTTCTGTTCCGGGTCCTTAGGCCAGCCCGAGGTCGGGAGCTAATGGAAATTCATGTCAGCAAACTTTTACGCGGCCAACTCAACTTAAGGCAAAGGTGGAAGAGAAAAAGAAGAAAGTCTACCTTTATGGGTTGTTCCTGAATGTTGATGAAGCCAGCCTCCTTCAATGCCTTCCTCTGTACCTCATCGCGGACGACGCTAAAAGACGCGGTAGAGCCCAGCTTTTTAGCACCCTCACGGAAGATCATGCCCCACTGGGCCAAGGCCGACTTGTCCTTGAGTGTGCCGTCGTCCGACTCGAAGAAGCCGTTGACTTCAAATGATTCGATCCAGGCACCCGGCTTAAGAGCCTTGTATGCCTGCTTGAACAGAGCCGTCCAATCCGTCACGCTACCGATCAGCCATCTCGTGTGCACGTAATCGAGCGAGCCCTCTGCGAATGTCCACTCCTTCGAGAAGTCATCGATCTCACTATAGCGGGCGTCGAAGTCAGTTGCTATCGAGCAAGATGCAAAACCATACCAGCCGGACTGTTCTTACAAATGTACATTTGGAGGGACCCAGCTGGGCTGGATAGGTGATAAATCGGTGCCGATGACCTGAGTGCCAGGATATTGGTCACCAAAATCACTGCATGAGCCCTGGTTAGTTGCTGTCTGTTTACAATGGATACGAGGATTGGAAGGTATACATAGCCCAGATACCAGTTCCAGTTCCAATGTCGACCGCTTTCTAGATGGGTATTAAATACTGCTAGTCTGTAGGTTTCAGCCCGAAATACCTCAATGTTTTCTGGCAATGGTGCGAAATGGAGCCGGCCGTTCTGGGCGAGCGTGAAAACGTGGTGTCTCGGCCAAATTAGCGTTGTATCCCATCTCAATCTCAGCTCGGTCTTACTGGATATCTAATGTCTCGTTTTGTGCATCATCGTTGGCACCCCTCACCTATTCCTCAGCCATCCAATCCCTCTGGTCACTATCCTCGCGTACACTCACCAGTACTGGTTGCTACCACGATCGCTGTGGTAGGTCCGCCCGTTGATCGTCCGGTATGCCAGAATACTACTCGATATGGATGCCGACGAGCTATCCGCATCGTCGCCCACTGTTGAGTCGTGGTTGTCCTTCAGCATTTGTGGTCAGCGCAATGCGCCCCAGCGGGTAGACTCGCAATGAGAGGTCACTGCTAACCTCGGGGAGTGGCTGTTCTATCCAGTGCTTGGGCGGCTGTAGCTCACCCTCGCTTGCCGCAGGCTTAGCAGCTGGCGTTTCGGACATTTCGGCGGCCGTATGAAGCACGAGTCTGGATACGAGGTCAAAAGAGACAAAGCGGGGAAAAGAGGAGAGAGGCGCGCTGAGATTGAGGAACGAATTAATGGGTGCTATCTGGACAGGGGTTCGGCCAAGTTCTTGGCGATGGGGACAATGCCCTGCGCTACCCTCTTTGGGCAACTGTTTCCGACGGGTATCTCTAGGGTAGGATACTTGGTTGAAATTCTACCGAGAAGGTTATTGAGCACAAAATTGATGAATGTGTAGGTACATGCGTGTGACAACAATGTTTGGCTTCGAGCAATTGACGACTTGTAGCCAGGCTTCTTGCTGTGGTGATTGGGCGCCATAATATAAGTACTGAAGCCAAATTTAGTGTCGTTGCGTAAATCCAGATTCAGAAAGCCTCTTGCGCCGGCCTCAAATCCAATTCATGAATCCACAGAGAGCTTGGCTGCCGGGATAGCCACAAGTACGTTTGGCCAACATCCTCGGCTCTCATCTTCTTCCCCGTTCGAGTATCCTCATTGTCCTCGTCGATAATCCCGCCATTTGCGATGGCATGGACACATTGCACACCAAATTTGCTGTGCTCCTTGGCAACGGCTTGGGCGACCATCCTTGCAGAGGCTCGGGTCGCACCATATGCAGCAAACCCTATATTCGTACGCATGGCGCCTAGTGTCCCGGTGAGAATGATGGTGCCCTTCTTCTCCCCGTTGGTGTCGGATAGAAGCGTCTGGCCACCGTTCTGAGCGTACATCAGCTTAAGAGCTTCCTGGGTGAAGACGACTGCGCCGGTGGTGTAGGTTTGCATGCTGTCGTTGAACGCCTCAGCCGTCTCCTCCAAGAAAGGTTTCTTGCTGCTGTGCTTGACATGGTATATGGCAAGCTTGAGCTTGAGGGATTTGAGGTCGGGGTGGTTGGCGATGTCCTGAAATGCCTGGCGAAGGTTTTCCGGCTGGGTATCCGTGGGAAACGAGTGAACAAGACCGTTTGTTTCTTTCCGGAGGGCGTCGCGGAGGCTGTTCAACTTGTCGGGGTTCCGAGCCAGCAAGGCAACGCCAAGGTTGCCGTCCTGTGGGCGAGCCAAGACTCGAGCGATGCCCGCGCCGGATGTGGGACCAGCACCGATAATGATAGCCAGGCCTGAGGGTGCCATCTTAACTGAACAAGTATTGGAAAGCTTGTGAATTGTCAAGACTGCGTTTGCATAGTTTTACAAGGGCTCTTGTTACGTGGTTTTATATTACTGAAGCCAAGTGCATTGCCGAACACGTCATTGCAATGCTTTGTCGCTGACCGGCTGTAATGTTAACCCCGAACTATTTTGGGCAATGATCTGCACTCTGGTCACGGTTTTCTGCTCGTTGAGAGGTACCATGGTAGGAATTCGGACTTTGCATTGGGGTACTTGTTCCTTTCATATCATTCATTCTACAACCTTTCCATCTCCATGTCGCTTCCATTCTACTTACCAACCCGGTTTAGGTAACGTAGATAACTATGCATCGGCATTTGACGAGGTGGAGCAGTCCACCTGTGTCTTGAAACATTGAACCGGCTATAACGGCCGGGCCAACGGGCTGGCTGCACCACATCCAGGACAATGGAAATGCAACCGCAAGTCATCGTGCAGATGCTCGTGAGGACATTACTGCAGGGGCCGAGAAGCCACCTGCTGGCTTCCACGAGATCACTCACCGTCATCTGTGCAGTGTCTCAGGTGCATATCCAGCTTGAGGGGCCTGCCGACATTAGACCCATGCGTCAATCTCTGAGCTGATTCGCTGCCTCAACCTCCCAATTGATTTTTTCCCGAGTCCCTTGGCGGGCACTTTTGGTCATCTTGCATCACGCGACATACCTGTGCATGAATTTGTTGGCAATGCGAGTGAGTTTCGGGGAGTGTCGGTTTCGTACCGAGGAGTTGAGAACTATCATAACTATAAGAGGACAGAAATGAATGTGAATAATTCTACAAGACGAAAGAGCTTCAACCAGTCCTTTTCTTCAGCTCTCTCATGCAGCGGAAGCCTCATTTCATAACCTCGTTGACCTGTCGAAACGTTGAAATTCAGCCAGTAATCACTTGTCATGAAGATGCTCTGTCTATTTCTCACTGCCCTGTTGGCGGCGCTTGCAAGTGCCCAAACCGCATCGCCCCCAGATGGCTGGCCAGTGTTCAAGTACCAAGGAGTGGTGACTGACAGGGCACACCTCAAATACAACCCGACAAACGAGTTCATCTTCCCCAGCGTGTTCCATGCCGGAGCCTATCTGGATGAACCCCTTGGGGAGTGGTACCTGTACTACGCGCCACATGAAAACCCAGGCGGCATCTCACTCGTCTACTCTGATAGCCTCGAAGGCCCCTGGACCGAGTATGAGAACAACCCAGTTATCAAGAATGTATGGCCGTCGCATTACTCGGTGCCGCATGTTTCCAGCCCAGACGCAAGCTGGAACGAGCAGGCCGGCCGCCTGTTTGTGTACTTCCATGGCGACAACACCCAGACTCGATGGGCCGAGACGGACAATGGCGTCGACTTTGATTACGGCGGCATCGCGGTAGACAACGCCATGGGAGGGCCCAACGTTACTGAGTCGAGCTATGCACGCGTCTTTCCGCACCCCAACCCCGCTTCCAAATATGCCTATGCCATGTTCTACATGGGCAACGAGGTCGACAACAGGCGTCGCATCAGGCTCGCCGAGTCTCTCGATGGACGCAAATGGAACGTTGACCCTGACTATGTTGTTGAGGGCGGCGAGGAGGAGGGCGACAACGTCTCAGGCGGCAACTTTTGGGAGTGGAATGGGCAGTCATATGTCATCTATCACGCCTCGAGCGGAAAGATCTACGCCCGGACTATCGATCGCACGCTGCGCGACGTGGGATCCAAGCCCATCGTGCTATACCAGTCCAGTGGAGTTGGCAACGATACTGGACGCGCAGCTGCCCCTGATCCTGTTACGTATCAGGGCAAGACATATTTGTTCTATGAGTCGGGTGACCGTCTGGGTGCGACCATCGCATGGGCGAAGGCAGTTGGCTCGACATGAGAGACTTGGTTTAGTGTATAATGTATAGTTGTCGTTATTTGCAACAGAGTCATTGCTTCTTACAGATCAGTGAACGAGTGACTGGGACGCATATAAGCTTCTTCAAGTTAGGCTTTTTAATTTCGCAAAGATCAATGCGCCTCGCTCCGGAAACCCAGACGTCTTGTTGTAGGTAGGGACGGTTGAGTAATGCACTACCCGGGCGATATTGCCGTTATAATAAGGCAGACGCTAAGCTCTGCTTCAATGCACACTATTTCCATTCAACGTGGACAGCGCCGCGGCCAGCGGGCTGCAGGAATGGCTGGCATGTCCCCACCGCCTTCACTGGAAACCTCAAGGCTTTCCCCGCATCGGCCTAGGTGCTGACTGCTTGAGGGAATGATCGCATGCGCAGAATCGAGAAGCGAAGTGAACTACTGCTTTGGCTTGCATGTGGAGGTGCTGTGCCTGGATGGCGGAGTTGTTTCCAGGTTCGTGTCACCTGGGCTGGGGCTGACTCAGAAGGCTGTTCTGGGCGAAAGGTGTGCCAGGCCATCAGCTACAGTACAGCACAGTCCAGGCACTACGTTGGGCAGCCATCCATACCTGTCGTCCTCTCATTGGCTGGAGCCCGCTGGCTTTGCATCACCACGGCTTCGTAAACCAATCATGCGTGAGCTTGGGAGTGAAACGAATCCATCTTACCGCCTTTTCCGTATCCCCCTTCATGCTGTTAGCTATGGCCTCCATGACCTTTCACCACCCGGGACGAAGACTGAAATACTTGCTGTGCCATTTCTCCTCCCTATACCGCCCACCTTGCCGCTTCTTCGAGTATGGGGCTCGACGACTTGTTGCCTAAGGCATTCCGCGACAAGAGGCTGCACAGAATCGCCCTGGAAGCCGCCACCAGCTACGCCGCAGAATCGCCAGTCGTGAAAATCGTCCAGGCCGCACACAAGATTGTCAACGTTGGGGATACCGTCCAGAATGCAAACGATTTCCTTTCCCATGCATCCGAGGCCGCCAAGAGCGTCCAGGCAATCTTGCCGCAGATGCACATCATGGGTCGGTCATTGGTGGACAGCGCTAGGCTCTTCTCCCAGTTCAGCATGGTTGCAACGACGCTTGGCATGGGTGCCAACGTTATCCAGACTTACCAGGGCATTCAGGCTCTCAATCTCATAGCCGCAAAGCTGGGAGACATCTCACATAGCCTCGAGGCCCAGGCAGCTCTCGCCGCCCAGCGAGACTTCCCTCAGTATGTCTACGACATGGTACGGGAGCGGTTGAGCCAGACTAGTGTCGATCCGGATCGCGACCACTGGTTCTTCCTCTACCACCCAGACACCGACTGGTACCCCAAATTCTTCCACCTTGTCGAGGAGAAACCCTTGAATGCCCGCTTTTGCGGCTACACCAACCAGCTCGACACCGTCTTCATGTTCATGCTAGCAGCCCGAGAACGCATCACTAAAAGGGAGATCCAAAAGGGACGCAGAAGACAGCACTGCCGTCCCGTCCAGCTACACCTCATCATACCGGCATACCAGTCCATTTTGATTCTCGACAGGATCCAGGTCCCAGAAGAGATCGGCGACTTCGTCATAGAGGGTCGCATCAACAGCAACAGACCATTTGTGTGGTTAAACATACCCGAAGAACAAAAGTGCTATACTTCGGATGTAGGCATCTGGACTCCTCCACCTACTGGATGGTGGAACCAGGCAATGGTCTGGTGTGGTATTGCCGAGAAACCCCACGACTCTGGGACACCCCGAATCCTGGGCATGGGGCCTCAGCCCGCCATGATCGAAGACGAGAAAAACGGGATTGCGGTACAGTCTCTTGAGGATGAAAACACAACAGAGCTCGTGAGAAGAACTTCCCTGGAGTCGTCGGCGGAGCTTGCAGAAGTAAACAAGCAGCATGCTACGCCCTTGCATGAGCGTCGCCGGAGTCGCCATAGCTCACGCCGTAGGCTGCGTGGTTAGTTATTGAGAGCATCTTGGGTTTGGGGGATGAATAATGTTGCGGTCGCCTGCATATTGATGAGATTAACAAATTGATTACGGATGGAGGGCATATTGGCATTAAGGCGATTACGGGACAGCATTGCTATCATATGCCGCAGTTCTGTGTGCGAGATATATGATTCATTTCAAGCCTCTATTTAGCGAAATTGACACCTTAAATTTCATGCATAGACACGGTACAACGGCCCAGCCTCTGCAGCCCAGTCCAAGACCCCATATCTAGCGACGGCCAGTTTCTCGTGCAATCCTGATGGCAAGTCCGACGCTTATTAGATCTACAGCCGCACCGTTTTGTCGATGGACAATAGAAACACCCTATCAAAGGTTCCAAGACAGGAATAAGCTGAGCAGGAAGACAGACAGAGATAATAGGCCAGTTGATCAACTAAATACGGGCATCTTAATTAGTCGAAACCACTAAAACTGCTGACGCCTGCTGTAGGAAGGAGAACATGATCGTGATGCTAAATCGCAATTGCGAGATTGACTACTTAGATACGTGAGGAAAGAAACGCAACTGTTTTCAATCTGCCATGAGCCTGTTATACAATTTCCTCCAACATAAGATAACTCAATTAAATCCAGATAATAGACGATTCCAGCAAATTCACTGTCAATCATACTCGTTTCCAACGAATCCAACCAAATGTGAGAATGGTCCATAACCATATGCAGAGTCCTCGCATGGTCCAACCCGGCGCCGGCAATACGTCCCTCCTGTGTGTGGGTGATGATGTCCTCTTCAGCGCCGGCTCCTGGCTTCATTTATGTTTCTTGGAAGCAAGATGCTTGCAATCGATCTTGTGGAGGTGCAGGAGGTGCTGATACTCCGCAATTTCGTTGTTGGCATCATCGAGCAACTTCATGGTTGCCTCGAGCGAAGCCTGGCTGAGAGAGAGCTTATTGTTAGCTTCTCTGAGGTGTTTTTCAGCTGCGTCAGCCCTCTTGTCCTCGTAATCAAGCTGCTTCTCGGTTTTTGCGAGCTTCGCCTGAAGCTTCTCATCGGCCTTTTTGGCCTTCCTGAGGTCGAGGATCTCTTTCTGCTGGGCCTTATTGAGATCCAGCTGCACTTGAAGGGTGTTCTCGAGCTTGATTTTCTTTGCCCGAAGGTCCAAAACTTCTGCCTCAGATGTCTTAATACGAGAGGAAAGACCCTCCTTCTCAACCTTTAGTTCATTTAGGTTTGCTTTTAGCGAGCCAACCTTGATTTTTTCCGCGTTGAGTTCGCCTCGGAGTTCCTTAATGAGCGTCTCGTCCTTGATGTCGTGGTTTTGAAGGCCTTTGATCTTCTGCTGGTGATCCGCTTCACTCTTGTTAGCATCTTCTATGGCGTTTTCGAGCTGCAGTTTCAGCTCGGTAATCTTGGCGTTCGCGGCATCGGTATTCCTAGTCTGCGACTTGACCTCGGCTTCAAGGTTTTGCTTGTCCTTTCTGAGAGACTCGACAAGCACAATCTGCTTATGCAAGTCGGCGTCAAGAGCGGCGAATCGCTGTACTTTGTTAGTGAAAACGTACCGGATCTGGTGTCCTGCGGGGTTACATACATTCTGGGCCTGAGTGGCGAGGTAGCCGGCTTGGTCGACGAAGGCAACACTCTGCGTTAAGGTCTCGAGAAGAGTGCGAGGGAATGGTAGGGGATCCAAAATTCGCTGGAGAGTAGGCTGGGGCTGGGGAAGGCGGATCTCAAGCTCCTTCTTGCCCGGAGGAGTCGGCTCAATAGGGTCGAAGTTGCTGCATCAATGGTTATCGCCATTTTTATCGTAGGACCGGGGTTCAAACTTACTGGTTAGCAGGTTCGATCTTAGCCACGAGGTCCAACTTGCCAACATCAGTATCAGAGCCTTCTGCTTTGAGCTTGACAGCAAGGCTTTCTGTACTCATATCCCAGCTGCAGGTGACATCGAAGAAGTTGTTGAAGGAGAACTTGGCGATTCCGTTGTCTGATGGCAACACCTTCAACTTGGTGCCCTTGAACGCTGGCTCCTTGAAGTTGTCTGATCCATCCTTAGTCCACTGCCAGGAGGAGACCACGGGCCTGCCCTCGCCATAGCCTTCAGGGAGGATGAAAATGGCCTGCTCGTTAACTACATTGGTCCGCCAGGTGATCTTTCCAGCCCAGATGCGAAGAGCTGCATCCGCAGCAGGCTGGCCCTGAGATTGCCATTCACGATTGAGAACAGTGCTATCCTTGGAGCCGGTAGGGTCCGAGATATCGACCTTGATCTTGCTGTAGTTCTGCTCGGTCGTGATCACAAATTTGTAACGAGCACCGGCGAGGGTGAAGGTGACATTGTCGCTGTCAGGAAGCTTCTTCAAGTCCTGAACAATAATAGTTTGGAACCAGTTCTCCTTCTCGACACCCTGGGCGCTTCGAGTCCACTGGGAGAAGAGGTAGACAGGGTCGTCGGCTCGCACAACGCCGTTGGGGAATACGATGGTGAAAGTCTCCTTGTCGGCGTAGGTGAGCCAATTAAGCTTTCCTTGATAGATGAACATGGTGGAGGTTGTTAAAAAGAGAAGATCAACGTGTAATTGTGAAGGATATTAAGTTTCAATTGATGAAGACGGAAGATGTTGTTTGGATTGATGGGTTGTTAATTGAGAGACTGTCGCGAGACTTTATAGTCTACGACTCATACTATGATGGACTTACCACATGCCTTCACCCAGATGCGGCTTTCTGAAGAAAAAGGTTGAGGTTTACGATTAGCAAAACTATTGGGCATTGTCTGTGGAATGCTTTCGCAATGGCTTTCTCCATGTCCTTGCCAGACTACAGCTGAGTGAGCCATGTGGCTAGCTGAGTATCCGAGGTGCTCTCTGTTCATTCGAGGGCAGGCCGCTTCCAAAATCGGAACGAACACGGTCTGGCAAGCTAGCAATGAGGAGAGACGCCGAGTTTCTCGTACGATGGCGAGAAGCTAGAATATTGAGGCTCAAGCCCTGTGTAGACAGCTCAAACTTATTTTAGCGACGCTAATCTGTTCTTATTACTAAAATGAGAATCAGGCGTCTCTAGTCCAAGCTGAGCCAGACTCTGTAATGTGAAAAAACCGTAAACATCAATTTAGTCTCAGCAGCCTAAGACACGGAGGTCTGATCACGCTCAGTAGACCCACGATTCCTCAAGCCATTGGGACGTTGGGTTTCAGTTCACTTTGCTAGGGCTTCGGCTTTGTGGCGTCCTGGCACAAGGCGTGATCGAGTCTCGAGCAAGTGCGGAGAAACCGTTGTGTAGTGCAGATTGACCTAGACTTTGCATTAAGCTATCGAACTAGCTGTATTTATTGTCTGTGACATCGCCATGGCATTGTATTCGGGTAAAATAGATTTTATACTAATGTAGCAGTACTTTACTTTTGCACGCGCAGGGCCATAATCCAGACAAATCCGAGTTGATCATGTCTCACGCATGTGGATGAAACCAGTGTTGGGCTGTCGTGGCTGGTTCCTCATTCTTACTGTTTGTGGCAACAGGAAACAGGTCTGTCGCCGAGGAATTCGGGAAGCGTGAAGAGACTCAGGATGTAAAAAAAACCACTTATCCTTGGCATAGTTAAAAGAAACACATCCAGAACACCATTTGGGCTAGTGGAGTTTAATGACAGATACGAATGCCGTAGATACTATTAGTTACTATACCGAAGCCTATGTTCTTTGCTACCTTCTGCAAACCATTTGTCAAAGAAGGTCCCTCAATATGATAATCATCATCAACAGAAGTCGTAAGATCTAGGTTTCTATGCATATGCCGAACTGGGCATCTGCCCCGGACCTAGCGACGTGGGCCGAGAACAGCACGAGCCTGGATCCACTCTCAGAGGGAGGCCCAGAGATCGGTATCTGAACCACATGCTTTGGCATTGGGGTGGGTGTTTCGGTGGCCAACCCGTGCATCTGGTTCGCTAATGGGAGATACGGTACCAACAACGGGCTGGCTGAAAGAAAGCATGTTTCTCCGCCATGGCTGAGCGGACAGCGCACTTGGGGAGCGCCACCTTTTTCGTCGGCAATAAGTCTCCGGCGTATGGATCCAGTGGTTCATGCGGTTGAAGATAGCTCTTGGGAAAGTTACGGCAGGTTTGTTTATATGCTTGTTTATAAACTTGGCGCTATGGCCGAAATGTGATGCAGCATGAATTCTAGACATCATAAAAGAGACCATAGAAAATAGACAAAGTAAATGAGGCTTGCACATTGCGGATTTACAGTCTCGAACTACTAACTAAGTTATGGAATAAGCCTAGCGACTCTGTTTTCGGAAAAAGCCTCCATGCGCTATAGCAATCTCCCGGAAAGCCCCTCAGCATGGCATCACTAATCAAGTATCTTCGATGAGTTGGTTGAAGCGAGGATAGCATACATAAGGCTCAGACAGACATGGGCGACATGAAAGGATTCCATTAATTCCGTTCTTGAAAGCCAAAGCCGTCAAGTAGTACCTGATCTGTGTTTTTATTTTTAGTTGCTCTATCCTCTCGTGTATAGGATCCTAACTCGCCGTTCTTAGATAGATTAGAGGAAATACTTGCCAGGGTAACTAGCGATGGGGATGGTCAGATCTTTACCCCGTAGGCGTGGCGAGGGTGACAACGGTCTACACCACGGATTGTCTCTCTGGGCTGTTTGAAACCCACCAGACGTCCTACATGGCGATATACCCGGCTTTGTCGTACGAGATATGATTGGTTAAGAAGGAAACATTTGTTTGCCCGTTATCTCCGTTATAGCTGTTATTTCGGCCGAATGTAACTCTTCAGAGCATCAACAGCCCTCGGAGACTTATCCGCCAGTTCTGGCATATCTACCTTGGTAGGTACATTAAGTTCTGGGAACCTTGGCTACATTCAACATCAACAGTTCCCATTCAGGACATCTTCACCCATATCAGAGCTTTATATAAACGTTCATCTACCACGTCGATCCACCAGGCCGTAACTTCAATGTAGTTATTGCTTACTATTAACATAACCTGACCATACACAAAATCCTACATTCACCTTTTGGCTATAGACCGAAGGCGCCATTACAAGGCGCGTCATCTGTTATCTATTAATCAAAGCCTTAATTAAATCTCCCTCTCACTTGCTACGAGGTGAAACAGGCGTCCCCAGTCTCAAAGTCGTCCCCGTCAAGCTTGAAGCTGTATTGGGCTGGGTATATCCCGATGTGAGCGAACATCCGCCAGAAGCCACCAGCAATCCCTGCATGAAAACCAACAGTTACGACACTGGGACTTCAGAGTTGGAATATGAGAGCACTTTTATCATGCTTTATTTGGAAGAAATATTTGCAGAGCACCCCATGTCCCCAGTCCCATGAATCGTGGGAGCTCGCATGATAGATATCCTCGGCAAGATTAACATCATCGCCATGAATACCAGCTACTTACTCAGAAATACAATTCCAGAGCACGGTGGCGCGATGGGAATAGGCAAGGAACACCAATGCCGTTTCGCAGCGATCAATGCCCGTTCATGCTAATTGAAATGGCTACTTGAGGTGCAGGAGTGGGCAGTGGAAAATGATTCAACCGAGTCAGATGGATGGATGACCCCTGGTCTTGATGGATCGGGGTTAGTTAATATTTCTTCTAATTTTTGTAAGGGTAGTAGAGTTATAATACCAAGAGATTCAGCTGTAGCTAGTAACCTTTACCCTAAATAATACCACGTCATCCAGGACACGACCTCGCACATCTATCACATATATTGACTATCCAGCTTACACCAGCAAAGTCAATACATTCCTCTATACGATGTGCTGCGGGTTGAATCCTAGCCTAAGATGCTTGTCCACTCAGGATTCACCGTCCCGGTTCTATCGAACCACACTAGATAATAACACACTGCTGTAATAAGGTTGAATACAGCAAGTGCAATGGTAAAGCTAGCTTTTGTATGCACATTAAACACGGGCACAAGCCAACTGTCAATGCGAGTTCCCAGCGTCCATATCCAATGCACATAGATTTTCAATAATGGCCAGAACCGCTTTGAACCAAGTTCCCTTTCGGTATCAACCTCTTGTTCTTCTGTGGGGGGTGGGGACTGAGTGTTCGAGGAAGGTTGATCTGCCTCCCGAGTGATCAGTCTACCAAGAACATCCAACATCTTCGCCACGATGCTGCTGACGAGTCCTGCACAGAACATCAACCTAATTGTAAATCCAGTATGATCCATCCAATAAGGTGGTGGAGCAATCCAGGACTTTGTTTCACTCCGTCGCACGGGAGGTCCCCTCACAGCTCCCAGAACTGCCGTCAACCCAATGACTCCATGCATAGGAATCATGTTTGGTGAGGTTGA